>JAOTAY010000190.1:37350306-37365327 GCA_025629805.1 Erythroxylum baracoense | reverse complement strand
CTTTATAAAATTAACCCAACTTTTCTTTTTTGTGTATATTTTTATTCACAATATTATTATTGTTATATTTTTATGTTAATAAATAATAAATAATAAAATTTTAATTAAACTATAATTTGTTATTTGATAATACTAAATGAAATAATATATGAGATATATTACACTATTTTATATTATTTAATTATAGTAAATGACAATATAATTATATAATATCAAACATCAAATTTTATTGAATTTTATAAATCAAATATATTTTAACATTAAAAACATTTATAAACATGAGACTAAACCTTAAAATTATTATAAAGTTATAATTACTTAAATAAACATGTAATGAAAATATTGAAATATTTTTAAATAACAAAATAAAGAATGACTAAATGAAAAAAAGGAAGAAAGAAAAGATTGATAGAGAAAAAAAGCTCAAAATTACAAAAAATGAAAAGGAGAAAATGCCGGTCGATTGTATAGCACTGTAGCATCTCTCTAAAATGAAGGAGAAAATGCTGATAGATTAAAATTGATTTCTCCTCTATTTTAATACTTCTCCTTCATTTTAAAGATGCTTTAAAGATGGCCTTTAACACCCTTACAGAGAAAGGACATCAAGTGCATGCCATTGCTACGTCTCTCTGAAGCTTTTTTCATTAGGTCCACGGTCTCCTAAACAAATTAAAAAGTAAAAGCATACATTGTGATGAACTCGACAAAGTCTTCCCTGGGTCCATACCCTGTTCACACACCACCAACACCCTTTCTCTTTACTTTACCAAGCACGTGCACCCAACTTTTTCAGTTGAATTGCAAAGTCCATAGGTGCTTATAAAGATAAACATGATCTTTGTTTTTCTCAAGACCCAAGGTAGATTTGAATACGGATGACTTTTCATTTGACTATTCCACGGAATCCACATTGTTTTAACTATCAATTATAGTTGTTAACGGTAAAATACTTAATCCTAACAATTAATGGAGTTGTAGAGTGTCCTACAAACTTTTAGATTATGAATTAATCTAATTAATTAGCATTGGCACATTAGTAAATAAGCAAAATTATAATTAGAAAAGGGCTGCAAAAGAAAATTTTATAACACTTAAAGACTCTTTTTTCATAAAAAAAGATTATAATACAACAAGAACCACTTAATAAGATTTTCACTTAAATATAGAGTCTGGACGACAAGAACAACAACAAAGACGACGGTTTGGTAAAAATCCAATTAAACATTAACTTTGAAGAGTTTTAGTACACGCAATCTTATCACTAATTAGTAGAGAGATTGTTTCTAAATAAAATGTAGAGTTTGAATAAATGTATAATTATAAAAGCTTACGTAAAAGAGAAAGTGTGTTAAAAAAAGAAAATATTAAGCAACCATTTCATCATAATAGCTTAAGCTTTTGTGTGAAGTCAACTTAATTGGTTTTATATATTCACTAACACACCCTTCAAGTGAAAGCCCTTTGAGCTTGAAACTTACACATGTCTACTCTACTTTGTGCTGAATTAATTTGATGATAAATAGGTAGATAGTAGGATTTGAACTCAAGACTGTTTGGTCATAAAATTTTTATACTATATTAAGCGACAATTTTATCATAATAAATTAAGCTTTTGTGTGAAGTCAACTTAATCAGTTTTATATATTCGATACCAAAAAAGTTTCATTAACTACTCCAATTAAGTATGCATGCATTCTCGTACAAACTCTACTCGTGGGAACACGTAAAGCAGTTGGTCTACTAAGAAATGTCATCTTTAAATGGGTGGAAAAGGTGATCCCATGCCTACTGAAAAGAACTACATAACAGTGCTTCTTTATAGATGTAGGCAGAATTCCACATGGTCACATATCTATGCAACTTGCATGTAGTATAAAAAGTTTGCTCCCAAAGAAGTATATTAAATTGCATTGTAGTATCTCAACTTTTTCCATGTTAATAGAATAAAGTGAAACGATGAAAAGAGGTGCCGGCCTTTTCATGTAAGGAATAAGGATTTTGTCGATTGTTCATAATATAAATCCATTGGCTCACTGACCACTAACGTCAGCTATAGCTCATCTTGTCAAAGAATGTCCACCTTTTTGGTAAGCGTCAAAAACCGGTTCAAACGATTTAATCATAAAAATTTTAAATTATTTAATTTTTTTATTCAGTTTTTAACTTTTTTGTTTGTTCTATTTGAATAATTTTTGCTATTAAAAATCGATCAGTAATTAATTAATCAGTTAATTTTTATTGGATAAATACGGACACTCATTCAATCATATTTCAAATTCTTTAATTTTATTCAATATTTATCTGATTTTATGATGATCTAATACCGATTGAACCTTTTAAACCTTAAACTTCTTATCTTACTGGTTTAACTTCCGATTTGGTTGTTAAAACATTGAAAATATCAACAAACAAGGAAGCTAATTAGTTTAAAATTTGATATCTTTTTCTATTTCTATTGAAATTTTTATATTATTTTTGATATAAATTAAATACTTTTTAATATAAATATTCAAAAAATTAAATATTTAAATAAATTATTTAATGAATTAAATAATAAACTTGAAATATATTTTAAATTTTTAATACTTAGATCAGAAATTTTTAGAATAATTTAAATTCTCAAATAAATAATTTGTAAAAATATCTTGTTTTATTCTCATAAACATGATTTAGAATATTTAAATAATATCTCTAAGGGCATCACACACAAGAGATGCCAACACACATACACCAAACACAAGTCGTACCAAGCAGACTTTGTTATGCGGGTAATCTGTGTTATGAGACAAATTTTACAAGCAAGTGGATGTCTTTTGTGTTTAACTCTAGCATAAAGTGAATCATGACGATGCAGATTTTGAATTATATTTAATCATTACAAGACAAACCCATTAGATCTTTGCAGTAATCGCACTACATTCTCTAGTTTATGTTGCACCTCAGTAATCACATGCAAAAATCTCAAATCAACGTTTTTGTTATGAAATCATCTGTTTTTGTTAACTTGTTTATATTCTAATACAACGTTGTTTTATACACATTTAGATATAAAACGATAAAACGACGTCGTATTAAAGCAAAATACGATTAGAATAAGATAACGAGAACAAAAAAATTGAACCCCAAACACAGACGCTTTGGAACAATTTCACATGGCCAAGTGTCTTTTTCTATTTTAGGAATTAGTGACACGATAACTTTGGTCACCTACGTATTCATTTTTATAACTTAATTAAATATTCGTACTTTAGGAACATAGTTGTGATTTTCCTTTTCATTTCTAAATCTCCCACACGTTATCTTCATACGTCGCCGCAATGAGAGAGACCTTCATCTAAATACTATACGTAACTCTAAAGAGATTGCTCATGCTAACAATCAAAGTTCAATCATGGAAATACTTATGTATGAAGTAAGAACTCATGTCCTAAGGATGATAGCTTCTCCCAATTATTAAAAGTTAAAACCCAGACAAGTCCCTACTTATGTGCCTATTTAACGAGATTACCCTAGTCAATGCGCATCACGTAAAAGTAAGTCAAAAGTTCCAGCGAGTGGAAAGAAATGCTATTCGCGGGAATATATGCCACCAACCACGCGATTCGGTTTTAACGAGGGAAGCTCATCTCCACGCGCTCAAAAGGTTTGTGAGTTACGGTCCAATGAGACGAGAGAACGGGGCTCTTTTGGGCAGCCGACCTTTCTGTTTCGATTTTATCTGGCAGTGGCCCCACCAGACTAGAACCGTTTCCTATTCGTTTTCTACCTGAGCCCACGCTCGCCTTCTTACGCGTGATCGAATCTAGTAAAAAAGAAGGAAAATGAAGAAAAAGTAAATTCCTATTAAGTCAAAATAATATAATTAGATTTTATTTTCCAAAAATAACACATTATTAATTGAATATAAGATGACAACTGTAATTCCTTATTTATCAGTCAAGGTAATGATGTCTTAGCTAATAAAGACATAACTGTATAAGATTAACTTTTTTTTTTCTAGAAGAATCTGCAATTATTACCTTTTGAATACGCACTAAGTAAATTTTTGAATTGACTCAATAGTTTGTAAATCACACCAATCGGATACTTTGTATTAAGTAAAGTTTGTACGATAAGTTCGATCAAAAGAGTATAAATAGAAGGATTCAAACTTAGGACCTTTTAGCTCCATACCCTTTCACTCCACCCATTCGACCACTCATTATGGGGCCATAAAGTGTGATTAATAGTAACAAGAAAAATATACGATTAACGAGACTAATATTTTAATAATTGAGCCGAGTTAAATTAATAAATTCTTTTAATAATAAAAATTAAAATTAATTAATTTTTTAGTTTAATCATCAACTTGTCAATTAAAATATTGAAAGGGTAAATTAAACACTCGTTATTAATTGTGAGAATTAGTCAATTAGAGTTTGGGATTAAAAAAATTAAATAACTAATAAAGTAATTAAGGAAAGGAAATGGAAAGTGGGGAGTGATTGTAATCCTGTGAAACGCTCACAGCTATACTAAAAGTAAGCAAAGAGTGGAGACTGAAGAGTTGCACTTGCACACAGACAGAGTCTTTGCAGTGAGCAACTCAGCTCTCTCTCTCTCTCTCTCTCTCTTCCTGGGGTTGAATTGTTTGTTGATTGTTGAGTGTTTGAAATGGAAAAGGCGCAAGGCTTCTTCTCGGCTTTGAAAGAAGAGGTAGTTCGCGGACTGTCGCCTTCGCGATCACGGTCACGGTCAGCGTCCCCGTCGCGTTCACGGTCTCCGATAACGAGTTTGCTGCGGAGGAGGAAGAGAAACTACAGTGCTGAGGTGGAGCCGGCGATTGGGAGATCGGGGAGCTTGAGGCCGACGCTGACGCCGCTTATGGAAGGGCCCGATCCTAACGGAGGAGAAGGAGAGGCTAAACGGGGCGGGTCGGGTCTCGGGCAGTGGGTGAAAGGGCAGTTATCGAGAGCTCCATCTGCGGCGGGAACGGCGTCCTACAGGAGGTCCGATTTGAGACTTTTGCTTGGGGTCATGGGTGCGCCGCTCGCCCCGGTGCCCGTGACCACCACGGACCCTTTGCCTCTTCTAAGCATTAAAGACACACCCATTGTAATTCTTTCTCTTTCTCTTTAACTTACAGTCCAAAATGGTTGTGCTCGTTGGGGCAAGTAAATGTTTGGATTTTATTATATGCAACTTCATTTCCGTGTTCTTATGCTTTAGCAAGATTTAAACTTATTAATATTTACAATTTCACATCTCTTACGGTTTTCAGGAGACGTCCTCAGCGCAGTATATATTGCAGCAGTATATAGCGGCATCTGGTGGGCAGAAGCTGCAAAGCTCCGTTAGAAATGCATATACAATGGGAAAGCTTAAAATGGTAGCTTCAGAATTTGAGATACCAACAAGGGTCGTGAAGAACCGTAATGGTGGTGAATCTGGAGGGTTTGTTCTTTGGCAGATGAGTCCTGATATGTGGTATGTTGAGCTTGCTGTTGGGGGTAGTAAGGTTCACGCTGGCTGCAATGGGAAGCTTGTCTGGAGACATACGCCTTGGCTCGGTGCCCATACCGCAAAAGGCCCTATTAGACCTCTTCGCCGTGTGCTTCAGGTTAAGTTCTTTTGACATTCTGCTCTGTTATCTTAAGTTTTGGTTTCTCATTTTGATAGCTTGTTAATTGACTTGTTGTTATAACTTTGAATTTTAGGGTCTTGATCCAAGAACCACGGCTAGTATGTTTGCTGATGCAAGGTGCATAGGGGAGAAAAAGATTAATGGGGAGGATTGTTTTATACTCAAGTTATGTGTTGATCCTCAGACACTAACGGCTAGGAGTGAAGGTCCAGCAGAGATCGTGAGGCATGTCTTATTTGGCTACTTCAGTCAAAGAACTGGACTTCTTGTTTACATAGAGGATTCACATCTCACAAGAATCCAATCCAATGGTGGTGATGCAGTTTACTGGGAAACCACTATCAACTCATCCCTTGATCATTATAGGCCTGTTGAGGGGATCATGATTGCTCACTCAGGCAGATCCGTCGTGACCCTGTACAGATTTGGTGAGGTGGCTATGAGCCATACCAAGACAAAGATGGAAGAAGTTTGGACAATTGAGGAGGTTGCATTCAATGTTCCAGGCCTCTCAGTTGATTGTTTTATACCTCCGGCAGATTTAAAGTCAGGTTCTATCAGTGAGGCTTGCGAGCTTTCTCAAGATGAAAGGGAAAAAAGTGCCATATCTGTGGCAGCACATCGGGCAAAAGTTGCAGCTTTGGAGAAAACACATAGTAACAGCATTGATGACATGATGTGGAAGATGGAGGTTTAACTAAGGGTGGGATATAATTAGGGCAATTGTTCATACTGGTAGCTAGTTTGATTGACTAACCCATAAGTTACGAAAGCAGCAGCTAAAGTCAATTACTTTGGACTTTGGAAATATGCCTTTGTTAATCTGTAAATAGAGCATAAGCATTCATTGGTTCTTACTGAGCCTGTCTGAATCTTTATACTCTCAAAAAGAATCAAACTAAGGAATGGGAGCTCAGTTTTTCCAGTAGGCATAGAGCAAAATGGAGGTTAGTTTTTAGGTTTTCTTCAATGTTTACTTGAAGATGGTGAAACATACAAAAGAACCTCTTTTTAACTTCTTATAATTCTATAAGCTCGTTTGCTTGTTACAGTAGTGACAGTTGAGAAGAGACACTACTTCTGCCAACAAGAGTTAAAGCCATTTTCTAGTTTTGTTTCTGTTTGATGGTTGTTGCACTTCGTGTGGTTGTTAATCTGACGCAAAACTGTATTTTGATTCTTTTGTTGGAAAGGAAATGAATGTTTGATGGCAGATGACGGGTTGGACGAGATGATTAGTCTCTTAGTTGATGTCACCTGAATATAGTACATGATGTGCTTCTGGATCTGTAACAGATATATTGATTTGATGTACTTAATGTTTACTAAGAACTCAAAAACACATATTGTGTACAATATTGAGTTCCCATGTTTCTTTCGTTTGTCGTTTGGCAATCTATGAAGATTAAGTTTGCTTGTTATAGTGGTACCATCCTCTTCTCCTCGCTAATGATTATGGTCAGCAACTTTTTAAGCCCTTGTTGCGTCCAAAAGTATCACGTTCTGTTCTCTGGTCCAAGGGACCTATGACCTATCAGCGTAAAATAATGAGGGGCGTTAGGTTAAGAGATGGCCTTGCATCGTTTAAGGTGTGTGGAACATCATCACAGCGAGGCACGCGGTAAAAGTTTCCAAAACCCCATGTGATTTCTTCCATGGATATTTTTCTTGCTTTTTGCGGCACTGTCTCGCAATTCTTCATCTCCACTTGGATTCTTCAGGTCCTTCATTTATTTGGAGGAAGGTTCCACCTCGTTATGATGTTCCTGAATGGTCAAATTGTCATTTTATGAGGTGGCCGCTTATTATTGATCTTGCACATATGTGCACATAAATACAGACAACATTGAAACAGTGGATGCTTTGCAACCTGTGTGTCCCAAGCAGGCAGGACGACATTATTCCCTGGCCCTTATTGTTTGGTACTGCGACTTGGGTTATTTAGAAGAGCAGAAACAAGGAAGTCTTTGGATCAATAGGATAGTTTGATAAGTTAGATGCGGCCGAGTTTTTGGAATTGCGTCCTCTTTTGCCCATCATTGACCTCCCTAGAGAGTACACCCTTTGTGCGAAGGAGTGAGTGGCGGGAGATCACATGGGAGAAGCCGCCCATAGGATGGCACAAGCTCAACATTGACGGGGCGACAAAGGGTAATCCCGACCTTGCCGGTGCAGGAAGAATTTTGCAAAATGACTGCGGTAAGTGGGTAGCCGGTTATGTGCACAATGTGCATCACAACATTATTGGCAGTAGAATTATGGGCAGTAGCATCGGGTTTGGAATTAGCATGGCGACACGAGTTTGCAAGTTGATACTTGAGATTGACTCGGATACTGCTGTACGACTCTTGATGTCGGGGACCGACTCTCGGAGCTTCAGCAATACGCTTCTGAGGGATACCCACAGCCTGCTACGACGAAGCTGGACGGTGATGGTCCAACATGTTTATCGAGAGGGCAATTTGTGTGCGGATTGGCTTGCGAATTATGCATCCCGATTTCCTTTAGGATGTCATAGTTTGGATCAATGCTCGAGGGAGCTTAATTACTACCTATTCAGTGATGCTATTAGGGCCACCATACCCCGTCTTTGTATTTATTAATTCTGTATTGTACGTTGAGCCAAGGCTCCTTTTTTAACCCAAAAAAAAAGAAGAGAGTATTAATGTGGTTGCTTTTTGGGGGGTTGTATCTTCTGGTATGTAGGATGTGACATAGAAATATAATAGACAATAGTAAATGTGGAAACCAACCTATATTCCAAACCAATATAGTTCTCAATAAATTTCCACCCAATTTTATCTGGGGCCGAGCAGAGGACGATTCTGTATTAAGGTGCTTACCAGTACAGGCCAACTGAAATTGATAGCTTAGCTAACCTTAAATTCCCTTCTTTCGTGTGATTCTCATTAGGAAATTTTGTATAGGTAGTCTGTCAACGCTCAGATCCTACACGCCACATTAGCTTTTGGTTAACCTTTTCTTGTTTTCTGATAAATGTTTCAGATTCTGGACAGAAACTGGTCGCCAGACTATCTTCTGCTCCTTAAGTTTTATGAGGATTACTTCTTCGCTTCCCCCAAGGAAGTTGCTCCACCAAACTCAGGCCATTCTCCTAATTATTGCCACTGACCAACAACTTAAAACTTGTCTGTCAAAATACTTACTAGAGCCTCGGTAACTTTACTCCTTTCCTAGAAAACAAAATTGTGAAAGCTGTCAAAATAGCTATTTCTCCTGTTTTCTTTGTTGGGTGAAACGTAGGTATGAAGCTGTCAAAATAGCTATTTCTCCCGTTGTCTTTGTCGGGTGAAATGTAGGTATCCATGAAATTATGCAACCCCAGCAAGTTTTTAACTAACTCGTGTGTGTGTGTGTGTGTGAGTTTGGCACACGAGTGCATTTGGGTACATGTGCTTATCGAATGCAACAGAACAGACCCACCATCTTCTAGGAATCTAAGACAGCATGACTTGAACATTGGACTTAGTTGTCTGGGAAGTAGGGCTCATTGAGTTTGATGCAACTCAAAACTTATATAATCCTCTAAAAGTGTAGTTCCCCCCATAACATATGTTGAATATAATGTCTCAAAGTTTGTTTATATGAAATAGTATCATATATTTTATTGATTCAATATTAGTTTATCATCTTCCTTGATCCTTTCCTGGTATGACTATGTTTAAGGTGCCAACAGTTGACCTCAAACTCTTATAATGAAAACACATGGCTTACCAAAACTTTCTACCAAACAAATTCAAACAACATGATTGAATCATGTGTTGAAGATAACATGTGAATGAAATCTTTTTGTCAACTTAACCCATATGGCTTGTGATATTATACAATTGATAGCTAGAATGTAGGCTAGTTTTCTCTCTTTCTCTCGGTGGAGGGAGCAAATGAGAATAATCTTCACCTCCTGCTTAAATGCTTCGATTCTGCAGAACCCTTTTTAGTCTTCTTCTTCTTCAAGTATTCAATCCTGGAAGCCCCAGAAATTTAGGCTTGCCAAGTTTAGCATTTCAAAACACATGGGAGGCAGAGTTGGGACTTGCATTAAAGGAGGAAAAGATATAATAGCAAACTAGTGTCGGCAAAGGAACCTTCTCGTTTGTTAACAGTATCAGAAACGGATGCATATTAATGAGAACGTAGTGAAGCAGGTCAGAACAGAAGAGAGAGTTGATTCATATTTATGATGAGCTGTACCCCTACCAATTCCCCAAGTAAAAATGAATATCCAGCTATTAAAAATCCTCGTCTTCCCATTTCAGTTTTGTGTTTCAAGCCAATTAATGTGTTAATACATGTAGAACTTTCATTTGTAAGACATGGCTTAAAATATTAGTAGAACTGGTGTTAAGTTATGCCCTACAGCTAGTCAGATTTATACGATAAAATATAAGAGATAATTATACATTGTAAATAAAATTATAATGAGATTATAATTACAAGATTTATATTTGCATTTATATATTATCTCTAAATTGTTTCTAGTTATTGTTCTATTAAGACTGGACATTAATAGAACGTAAAAAAAACTAATGCATGTTATGTTTTTCTTTATAAAAAAAGTAGTCCATCTTATAGACTATAGTGTGGAGATACGTAAACGAACTTATAGGTGCTTGTTAGAGAACAAGTTCACTGAATAGACCCAATATGAAAAATCCATTTGAAATATCACTTTTATGTCTATGGAAATTCTCATTGTGATGATTGTATAAGTGATCATTTGACTTGAGGTCTTCAAAGTTATCCTGTATAGAGATTGCTATGTTTTGATACTACTTATGACCTATTCTAATCATAGGTTGTACAGTTGGTAATTATTGGATGTAGTATGAACTATATAAAGGTAGTTGAGTGATTAAGATATGATTCATCACCTTAAAGTAATTAGGAAAAATGTTTTGTTGTTCTCGATTAGTATTAATTCGAAAAATTATTGGCTAAAGTAGAATGATGTTTTATAAATAGTTTACAAATGTTATTAATTGAATCAATAACCAATGGTGGAGAATTAATAAAATTAGACTCAAAATAGAATAAATATTAATTTCATATTCTATATTTAATCGGAACATTGTATATGAAAGATTGAATTATACAAAAATATCACTAACGGAAAGGTAATCAAAACTACTTTGATATTCCTAAATATTTGGATGGTCATAATGTATTGTTAGACGTTAATATTGAGCTATGATTATAAATTGTTTAATTGAATTTTTAATTTATCTAATTCTAATTACGATCTCACATAAAAAGCAGGTTGAAGAGAGCAAAGATATTTTAGTCAAGTTGAACTTAATTGTAAAGTTTGAGAATTAAAGAGATCTTATTATAATTTATGTATTAATCATTATGCTTTTATTGTGATTTATGTATTAATCGTTTTATAGAATTAAAGAAATCTTAATTTTTGATAAATCGAAATAAGAAAAAATTTCATAATTATTCCATTGTGGTTGGAATCTGATCTCATCTTAATTTCCTAACAGTGGCAGTTAGACGATAATATAAAATTCCATTGAAAATAAAATTCAAATTCTTATTAAGGATTATGAGTTTAGTTGCTTAATTAATGGATATATGGTAATAAGGTGTTTTGTTTTCCTTCTATTTTTAACGTAAATTTTATTTTTTTAATTTTCTATTTTTTATAAAAACAAATTTTGTTTTGTTGTTTTATACTTATATTTTTACTATTATTAATAAGTATTTATTAGATAAAACTTAAAGAGAATTATTTTTATAAATAAATATATTTATTTATTTATTTTATTCCCTCATTTAATATTTATAGATAAGTTATTGCTAAATTTATTTTATTAAATAAATAAATTTTATTTGTAAATTAATATTTATTTTTAGTTATTAAATAAAATTATATTTAAAATTTATACATTTTGAAAATATTTTAAATTATATTTATTAATATTTATTGGATTAAAATTTTAAATATTTAAATTAAATTAAACTATTTAATTAATAAATAATTACATATATAATTTAATTAATAGTATATCATATTATAAAAAATAAAAACTACTTTTTATAATTTTCATAAATTATGAAACCTGTAAGAAATCAAAACCCAAAAATAGAAATAACAAACTAACAAACACATATTTTTATGAATTTGAAAGCAACAACTAAAAACCAAAATGGAAACAAAGAAGAATATTACAATTAATATTTTTTCAATTTTTAATTCAATCTTAAATTTAATAAACAAAAATTTTGTTAAATCTCTCTCTCTCTCTCTCTCTATTATATGAATGACATGTATATATGTTTGAAGTGGATGTTAAGCAAGATTTCTCCAAGAATATTAACAAAAATTTTAATATAGAATGATCAGTGAAGTTATATCAAATTAAAAAAGTATAGTGATTAGAAAATTACAATAATAATAGAATATGAATATTATTTTCTGTATATTATCTAAACACGAATAGTAATTCGGCTAGATTCAATCTCCTGATCCTTGCGGAAAGGAAAAAGAATTTTACGTTCTTCCTTTCGAAAAAGGAGGGTCAGAAAAATCTTATTGATTGCAACTTTCTCCAGACTACCGGAAAAAGTATGAAAAAAAGGCTTGAATGGTATGATTCTTTCGTTGCCTCAGAATTAAAGGGGCGATTTCATATTTCTTGATCTATAAAAATACGTTGTTAGGCGTTTCATTTTATTTTTCCATTGAGGCCGATCTTAGACTTGTGCTCGAGAGATAGCTCTTTATGCGCTTATAAAGGATGTATGAATTCTCGAGAAGAGAGGAGACGTGGTGGTCCCCTTCGAACCTCCCAAATCTTACGAGTGAATAAACAGTTAGAGCTACATTAAATCTCATCTGAATCGTTCCATTTATCCTCCTGAGAAAAAGTTTTGTCTCAAATCCCCCAAACGCCTCCTACATGTATATAATGTCCGACTACATAACTAATAAATCTTCTATCTCACATTTGACTGAGTTGGTGCGTGTCACGTACAACTGGTGTTTAGCCAATGAGCAAGCATTCATTTGCTTAAAATGGTAGGATCAGTGAGTAACTAAGGAAAATACAGCTTGCCACAAAGAAATCTCATCTAAGAATACATGATCATAGTAGAATTTCTCGCATGAAACTCATTTAATCATACATTAGTAACAGAAATGAACAACAAATACGTAAAAGAAATTACTCATAGAAGAATAGAATTAACGAGCATTGAGGAACTAAAAAATTCTAAAATCGAGAAAATGGAGAGAGTTATATTCTGGGAATGATCGTCATAAAAAAGACGTGAAATCACGTAATCATGTAGAGATTTGAGAGCCTAAGGGATTTGAGATTTGAGATTTGAGAGTTGACAGTGAAAATCTGTAAAGACAGACTGAATCTGAGGGATAAGAGAGAGTTAGAGTTGAGTTTTATGGGTGGGGATGACAATGAATCGTTACATAGGTCCAGATATAGGTGTTTTTAATGTCCAACTCATAAGTTTAGGCTTAAGCCCAATTAATTTCAAGTTTAATTTTTCTAGGTAAAATAATATCATTTTATTTAAAAGAGTTGAGCTTTAGATGGGCATGGACCTAGGTTGTTAAA
The DNA here is from genome assembly GCA_025629805.1 of Erythroxylum baracoense. Lineage (NCBI taxonomy): Eukaryota > Viridiplantae > Streptophyta > Magnoliopsida > Malpighiales > Erythroxylaceae > Erythroxylum > Erythroxylum baracoense. The sequence continues at coordinate 37,352,100 of JAOTAY010000190.1, read as the reverse complement.
AAAGCGTTGTTTTACACTTTTAATTTTAAAAAATTATTTTAAAAAAATGACGAAACTGGTCATGGGCTGGCCTATTGTCATCCCTAGTTTTGACTGAATTTTTTATTTTTATATACAAAATAATGTTATTTTATGTTATAAAAAAGTTTGAATTTTAAATTATGAGGAGTAAAATATAAAACTTATATTTGAACTTAAATTCAATTTAAGATTTAAATTTAAAATAATTTAACTACATTCTAAGAATTAATCAACTTAAAATTAAACATAGTAATTTCAAAATCAACCAAATTAATGCAAACTTTTTTCTTTTCCTGCTTATTCTAAGCTTACTCAAGGCCCAAACCCACTTCAAAGACAATTGAAGCCTTTAAAGGTCAAAATTTGAGGGAAAGTCTTAAAATAATCGGTAAAAATTGCTTCTTTGTAACAAGAAGGTCACGGGTTTGAATAACGGAAATAGTCTTTTCGTAAACATACAAAGAGAAGATTATGTACATCGATGACCTTCTCTAAACCTTTGCAAAACAGAGAGCCTTGTATATTGATTATATTGACTTTTTGACTTTTAAAGATGAGAATTTAAAGGGGAAATAATAATGAATGATGATTTTGTCGTTGCAAATTTTTTATCGAAATCTAATTTGAGCTTAACCCAGAGCGAAATTTATGCAAATTCACCACCATGTTTGCATCTCATATTTGTAATCTTAAAATGTCTAAAAATTCTCATGGATTAAGGTATGATTAGTTGAATTGGTTTAGATATGAAATCTAGTCAAGTTTGGATTAAATAGTCTTAAATTCGATCAATTGAAGAGTTAAAATAAGATCGTTTTGTCTTAATCGGTATGAGTCGAGTCGAGTTGAGTATGTTTCTCCAAACTCAAAACTTAGTTGATTCAAGTCATTTTTAAATTGATGTGATAATTTTTATCTTTATTTTTGTTATTTGATTACTTTCTTTCTCTTTTATTTAGTTTTCAATGTTTCTATTATCAAGTTATTTTCCCATAGGATTAACACGAATTTTTTTAAGTACATGTAAATTGTCTTTCTAATTCATCATAGTTTTGGATTATCATTCACCATCGCAGGATTGTGGTATGATGAAACCAACAATGATTACAAGATGATCTCTGTTCAGCCTCCAAGTGACAGACATGCCAGAACAAAGATTTTACGAACTGGGCAAAATCTACTGGAGGGACATCGCTGCTATTGCTTCATTCCACGTACTTTTTAGGTGCCCAGCATATTTGAACGGGGCATTGCACTGGATTGTCCTTAAGCGTAACTATAAAGAATATGTTGGATATGGGTCCCTCTCACATGGAGGGACTCCATTCCACAATTGCGGCACCAATTTGTTTTTTGTTGAATAGCCGCATGCTGTTTTTGTTGAATAGCCGTATGTTATTTTTGTTGAATAAATAGAAGAAGACAGTTACAAAGGCACCTGTCTTACGCGGTGGAGTGCAAGGCACTCCCTGCTTCAGACAGAAACACAGAGAAAATAGAGAGAAAAGCCAGAGCAAATCAAATGCTCTGAAGTTAGGAAATATTCTTAAAGGGTTGGTGAGTGACAAAATAGTGAGGTTAGTATTTATTAGGTTGGGAAACACCTTATGAGCCACTATTTTGGTTTTATCTCTGTATACCTACTGTTTGTAATAGTGTAAGAAATATTCTACGTTTTTGTCCGTGGACGTAGCCCAAAGTTAAGGGTGAACCACGTTAAATATTCTGTGTCCATTTTGCTCATTTTATTTTTCTTTTCACAAAATACACCCG
>JAOTAY010000190.1:37320652-37350206 GCA_025629805.1 Erythroxylum baracoense | reverse complement strand
TTCAAATTATAAATATTAAATTATTAAATTAAAATAAGAAAATATAAATAAAATAAATTTAGTAAATAAAATATTTCTCCTTACTTAAATACTATTGGCAAAAACTTACTTCTATTAATTAAATAAGGGTATAATGAAAAATACAAAAATATCATGGGGTTATTATTGGAAGGTAAAATTTCTACTGCATAAACAGTTTCTTACCGCAGCCCTATTTCTGCTTATCTATTTCTGCAGTGACACCGCAGTTTTCTCCAACCTACAGTTGTCAGTCGCAAATCCAAACGTATGACTGCGTTTAGAAACTGCGAGGGATAAGTACTTATCCCCACCGTACCGTATATCCAAACGCAGCCTAAGCCTAAGCGAATGCCTACGAAAGTAAAGCCTTCTTTTTAATAGATTTTTAATCTTTTTATAGTCTTTATAAAGGATTTTACATGTATCTTGGACGGAGATAGGCTCCTGGCCTTTAGTCTTCTAATAAATCAACACCTATCTCGCACAGGTTACAAGCATTGCAATTCTGAGCCTTGTAGAACTAATCAGTACTGAAATCTAAATTGACCATAACCTTAGATTCAGTTTCGAATTCCGACTTTGCTACCACACTCCCCTACATTCAATTCCAGAAACAACAAAGAAGGTATTGTGGGTGAGAAATATCCAAATCTGTAACTTCTTTAAAGTTGTGCATGTGAAAACTGAATATTTGGGTTTGAAAAATGGAAATGCTGAGGGTTATGTATTAACTTAATAAATTTGATTTAATTATTTAATATTAATGACTAATAATTTATTTTATTTTATCTTATAATTAATTTAAAATTAAGTAAATTTAAATTTATAAAAGCAAAAATGTTTTTAAATAAACATTTTACAATTGAACTGAACCATATCTAAATGTTTCGTGGTCTAGAAAAAATTGATATGAAACATATTAAATCGTTTTTAGGAATTTGTTTTATTAACTTTTTCATTTTTTATGGCTTATGTTTTTTTAATGATAGTTAGATAAATATTATTTAATTGATATATTAATAATCTATCAAATATATTTTTAATATATAATTTATTTTAAAACAAATTATTTTAACAAAAAAATCTAACTCTGAAAATTATTGAGATAGATGCTTTATCGATCTTAAAAATATTTGTTAAACTTACTATTTAAAATGAATTTAACATCTAGTACTTTTAATAAAAATTTGTTGAGTGAATATTTATTGATAAATATATATAAAAATAAAATAGTTAATATAAATAATATTTTTTTGTTTTCGAGATATGCTTAAAATTTTGTTTTTATTTTTATTATTAAATTAGACAAACACAAAATTTTAGATACGAAAGTTACCTTCAAAAGTTCAAATGATTCAAAAAATTAAAAATTTTATCTTAAAATATAAAACTATGTTTTATATTTCTATTTTTATAAACGATATTTATTTAAAATGAAATTTAACTTTCATTTAAGTCTTCGTTAAAGTGTGATGAGAATATATTTATTGATAAATATGTAGTAATCTAATTATTTGACAATAATTAATATATTTTTTATATTAAAATATATCATAATTTTCTAAATTATATTATTTAAAAAAATAAAAATAATCCTTCCACAAGACTAAATATTTATTTTATAAAAATTAATTGTAGAAATTAATAAAATTATAACTAGTTGATCGATCTTGGGTTGGACAAAACCTTGTGATCTCTAATTATGTGTATTTTATAACGTCCAACATTCATTAGTTTGGAATATATAATAATGAAGATTGTCTTGCCCCCTGCCCTCAAAACATACTAGTAGACTGGTTTCTTTGTTGTATACCACACGGATGATGCATATCAAAAACCACAACTAAAAAATTGAACTAAATTTCTAAATAAGAAAAAATTTATAAAATGAAATTTAACTATCATCAACAAAATAGCTTTTGTAAATATTTATTGATAATGATTAGTAAAAATTGTATAAGATATATTTAAAATAAAAAACTGACTTAATAAATTCATAAAATTAACTTATTTTTAAAATTTTCTAATATTTTAATTATTATTATTAATTAAAATAAATATGTAGTGATATTAATAATCAAATAATTTTTATTTTTATTTTAAAAAATATAATTTTAAAAAGAAGTGAAAATAAAAAAATCATACTAGAAAACAAAAGTGGAAATAATAGGATTTACGATCTAGCTGATTAATAATGAAATAATGTAGGATAATAGGAAATTATGATCTTGCGGAATAGCATATTATAGTTAATAATATAGAAATTACAAATGAGTTAATAAGGTCCAATTTTTGTTAACATGTGTATTGCACTTAATAATAAACAAATTACAGAAATATAAATTATAAATGTCATACTATTATCATATAAATATATTACAATTTATTTAAATAAATAAGTCACTTGCACATTTTAACCATTCATAACAAAACCTTCGTAACAAAACCTATATATTCATACTGTTTAATTCCTAACAACTGGGTGGATTTGCGTTGTGGCCACATGCTAGTTTTATTCTAGTACCTACCAATTGGTTAAAACAGAGTAATCGAAATGGCAGGGTTTTAGTTCATCAACAATGGAATCTAAATCATATAAAGAAGTAAAATTTACCCAAATCAATTAATTCCCTTGTAGTAGAAAAAGTAGCACGAAAAGATTGAAAATTGAGATGGTGGGAGGGAGCAAGGAGGATGAGGCATTGGTGATGAACAACACGAACGTATTTGCAGCTTTGAGCAGTTTAAGGAAGAAGAAGAAGAAGGAGAGTGAGTCCCATGTGTCCATCGTCGGTGGCAACAAATTTAGGGGAAAGGAGCAGGTGTTATAGGCTCTATCGCCTCTTACGATGAAATTGTGGGCTGACGTTGGTACCGAGGAGGATGATGAATACTAGGCCACCAATGCTCCACCTACCTCTTGTCACGTTCAGCATGTTTTAAAGCCCACAAGGTAAGGTTCGGTCTAAAAGAATATTCTAGAGTATGTTAGAATCTTCAGGAAGATTATGGAAGCTTTAGAATATGATAGAAGCTTATAAGAGATCCTAAAAGCTTTTACAACACGGTAGAAAATTATATAAACTTGTGGAAGCTTCTGAAACATTGTGGAGTAACATGGAACATTATAAAAGTTTGTAGAATATTGTAGATATGTACATAGTATACATGAAGTATGTAAAGTAGTCTAGAGAATTCTAAATAGTGATTGTGAGCCTTAGGATCAAATAAATCTTAGCCATCTATTAAGGAGGTGGAAGGTTATAAATACCCAAAGGACTTTATTTGTAGCATGTATAGAAGTTTTTAGCAATTGTCTTGTAAAACTTTCTTAAGCATTATAAGTATTCTCTAAGTTTTGTCGTTCTTATTGTTGTTTGATTTTGCATCTTTGCTAACTTGTGGTAGCTTTGTTTCTAGCATTTGAGGAAGAGACTGACTTAGTTGCGAGATATACAACTAAGTGCCACGTGGTTCGTCAGTAAAAGATCAAGTCTGTGACGTTGTATGGGGTAGTGCTTAGAGTGATCGAAAATGGGAAAGGAAGCTGTTGAGGTAATGTTCTTGTTTCCTTTTTTTGGTGTTGGTTAGTGTTTGGATGTTGATAGATAATAGATTGGCTTGATGTTTAAATGGTTGTTAAAGATGGAGTTTATAGATATGTGTATTGTGACATGAGATTTTTTGTCTGTTGACTTCTAATATTCTGTACCACTTTGAAGAGCAATAGGTTTTGCATTGAAGAGCAATAGGTTTTGCATTCTTTCTTATTGGTTTGAATTTTAAAACACAAATGCTCATTAATATTGATGGTCTGATAATTGCATGTGAATGATGATTATTAATGATTAAGTTTGACACTTAGCAAAAAATTGTTTTCTTGGAACTATTTTGCCTAAAATAAGCATTTGAGGTGTGCCTTGCTTGGATGTACATTTATACCAAATGGATCCAGGAATATACTTAGAAAGTCCTCTTAACTACCTTTTTAAAAATCAAATCAAATAGTTCAATAGGTGAAGCCTTTACATGACATTTTGGAATGTAGAAGTCTAAATGATTTGCTTAAGTTACTACCATGATTGTTCATTTGTTGTTGCTGTTAATCACTACAACAGATAAGTTTATTAGCGACGAAATTAAATGTCGCTAAATATTAAAACATTGTCGGAAATATTAATTTGACAAAAAATAATTAGTTCTAATGATTGCTGAATCCCGGTAGCAAAACAATATCCGCAACGTTTTCTTGAAATCGTCGCAAAAAAGTTTTGGATATACAATAATTTCGTCAGTAAAACATATAACCAACAAGAACGAAGAACGTCGTACATAAGATTTTGAGATATATATGTTTCGTAGATAAAAGTTTTTACATACTAAATCGTAGTCATAGATAATTATTTTTAGTGATGATTCTTTTTGTAGCAGAATAGTTTTAGATCCTAATTGTTTGTTGTAGGTAAATGTTTTTAAAGATGTTCTTGTAAACGTAGGTAACAACATTTTGTGATATTTTTTTTAGTAGCTATTACTTTTTAGTGACGATTCTATTTTTGTAGCAAAATATTTTTAGCTATTAATTTCTTGTTGTAGGTAAATGTTTTAAAAATGTTCTTCTAAACGTAAGTAATAACATTTTGTGACGATTTTGTTTTGATAGCTAATATTTTTTATTAACAAAACTTTTATTTTAAATTTGATTGTTAAAAACAAATTTATGTTAATTTATTACAAATTTTAGGACAGTTTAAAATATAAATTAGTTAGATTTTATAATTAATGATGGTAACATTTTTTAAATAATAATAAATTAAAATAAAATAAACATTAAAAATGGAAAGCATTTTATTTAAAAAATAATGACAGCTCATATACAAAATAAGACTCTTCAAAGTTGTCACTAACATAGTTTGAGCTAGTAATTGTTTGACCATCTTTTTAAGCTTGTTCACTTCTTTTACATTACGATCTAACCTCTATTTCGTACATTGTAACTTAGTCTTCAATGTCTGATTCTCCTCTTGAAGCGCCGTGACATATGCTGGTCGTAACGAAGATGAACCAATAGGCTTAGGATCATACCCAAGACTTTTGATATAGCCTGATCTTGTACTAACGACATTGTTGGAATGTTATCAACATTGAGCTGTTCTTCTCAGATAATGATGTCTGCAACGACTCCTGCATCTTGTCCTACAATTTAAAATAGAAAATCGAGTTAACTAAAAATTATTACTTAGTATTACAGAGAAAAATAAATTGTAATATTAATTTGTTTGTATTTACATAATTACTTTGTACCTCTTCAGACGTTCAGCCTTGACCTTCCTTGTAGTGTGTTAGCTTATAGAATGTGATCCTATTACACTCTTGTCCTTGGAGTTGTGTTTTGTTCTATTATATGAATTTAAAAAATTAGAAAATAATAGAATTTATTCTATTAAGAAATAGAATGATAAGTTAAAAACGTTACACTTTTACATATTCTTGTCAGACGACAACAAATGATTTAGAGCCAGTGTTATGAGGAGTCTTCATTTTTGTTCTGTTCATTTTGGCTTTTTCACACTTTTCTTAAATTAAGAAAAGTAGTCATAAAATGTATAAACAAAATTAATAAAAGAAAATATGAAGAGAAATAAAACAAGCCTGAATCTTTGCTGAGGCCCAATAATCACACATTTCACTCTAATTTTTTAGAGTCACCAGTTCTGAAACATATCTTTTTGCCTCTTCATCGGAAGGGAAAGAGTAATAATATTTATGAAGTTTATATCGATGATACTTTGTTTCAACAGTGAGCTAGCATAGCTTGAAGTCTTAGGCTTGTCGATATCAACGATATTGAGCTTCATCTGTGAAGAACATGTATGAGTTAAGTTACTATTTTTAATAAGTAAAATCGCAATATATATAATCAAATGAATTGAAATATTATAGAAACTTTGTTCAAACATTTTGGAGGAAGTTGTCTTCTTTCAACTGCCTGACATGTTGAAGGTAAGGCAATTCGTTCCTTACAACGACGCTTAATTCACTGGACAATTTTGCTGATTGGATCTTATCCAGAGGGCGACGTTGTGTGGGATCAATGGTCACAGACAACTTGCTGTTTATTGCAACATTCATCCGTTACAACTCAGGTCCTATTATGATACCTCTACCTCATTTTCTAATGTCAGCATTGGAACTTGAAAACAAAAAAAATCATAATAAGAAAAGCATCATAAACATGTAATGAGTAATTTCAGTATTAATGTAAATATGTTTGGTTAACAATAATAAACTTGAAGATCTCCTATTACTAACAGAAGATGTTGGTAAAGGTTGTTAGTGAATGTCTTCATTTGATGATGCAATTCTTGGTTGTTGAACGATGAGGTTGGATTGAATTGATTGTTGTGTGGGAGGAACTTTTTTGGTCGTTACCACCCTCTTTCCTTTATTTCTATCAGGTGACATTATATTGAACCTGTGTAAAACGAAATATGAACATAAGGTATAATCTTAACTCAAACATCAATTTTTCACATGAATATAAGGAGATCAGTAGTCAAATACTAAACATTAGGCATAACATTCCACAAAAACGACAACATAAGTAAAATATCAATAACATAAGGTAATAATGAACATAATGTTTCAAACAATACAAACAATTTATTTACATTCAATCATTATGATTAAGATTTTGAAAATCATCATTAAATACATTATCGTTGGATTCTTCATCACTAATATATTCGAGCAAAGTGTTAATATGTTTCGTAATAAATTGAAAATAAACGAGTTTTCAATTTGTTGTACATTTGACTTTGCTGGAATATATTAGTGATGAAAAATCCAACGATAATGTACTTAATGATGATGATTTTCAAAATCTTGATCATGATGATTGAATGTAAATAAATTGTTTGTATTGTTTGAAATATTATGTTCATAATTGCCTTATGTTGTTGATGTTTTACTTATGTTAATTTACGATGACTAGATGTATATTTTTAATGTTTCACTTAAGTTTTTGCAAAATGTTATGCCGAATGTTTAGTATTTGACTACTGATTTCCTTATATTCATGTGAAAAATTAATGTTTGAGTTAAGATTATACGTTATGTTCATATTTCATTTTGCACAGGTTCAATATATAATGGCACCTGATAGAAACAAGGGAAAGAGGGTGGTAACGACCAAAGAAGTTCCTCTCACACAACAACCAACTCAATCCAACCCCATCGTTCAACAACCAACAATTGTATCCTCGAATGAAAATAGTCAGCAATAACCTTTACCAACATTGTTTGTTAGTCATAAGGGATCTTCAGGTTTGTTGTTGTTAAACAAACATATTTACATTAATGCTAAAATTACTCATTACATGTTTAGTGTGTTTTTCTTATCATTATTTTTTGTTTTCACGTTCCAATATTGACATTAGAAAATGAGGTAGAGGTATCATAAAAGGAACGAAGTTGCAACGGATGAATGTTGCAATGAACAACAAGTTGTTTGTGACCATTGGCCCCACACAAAGTCACCCTCTGGATAAGATTCAATATGCAAAACTGTCCAGTGAGTTGGGCGTCATTGTGAGGAATGAATTACCTTGCCTTCAGCATGTCAGGCAGTTAAAGGAAAACAACTTGCTCCAAAATGCTTTGGATAAAGTTTTAATAATATTTCAATTCATTTGATTATATGTATTGTGATTTTACTTAACAAAAACAGTAACTTAACTTATACGTGTTCTTCACAGATGAAGCTCAATATCATTGATATCGATAAGCCTGAGGTTTCAAGCTGTGTTAGTTCACTGTTGAAACAAAGGGTGAAGGATTATCGATATAAACTTCATCAATATTACCGGTCTTTTCATTTCGATGAAGAGGCAAGAAGACATGTTCCAGAATAAGTGAATCTAGGAAATTGGAGTGAAATGTGTGATTATTAGGCCTCAGCAAAGATTTAGGTTTGTTTTTTCTCTTCATATTTCCTTCTATTAATTTTGTTTATACATTTTATGGCTACTTCTCTTAATTTGAGAAAAGTGTGAGAAAGTCAAGGTGAACAGAGCAAAAATGAAGACTCCTCATAACACTGGCTCTAAATAATTTGTTCTTTCGACAAGAATTTGTAAGTGTAACGTTTTCAATTTATTATTCTATTTCTTAATCTAATAAATTCTATTATCTTCTAATTTTTTAAATTCATATAATAGAGCCAAACACAACTCCAAGGACAAGAGTGTGATAGGATTACACTCTACAAGCTAACACTCTACAAGGAAGGTCAAGGCTGGACGTCTAAAAAGACACAAAGTAATTATATAAGTACAGACAAATTAATATCACAATTTATTTTTCTATGTAATATAAGTAATAATTTTTTAGTTAACTCGATTTTGTACTTTAAATTGTAGGACAAGATGAAGGAGTTGTTACAGACATCATTGTCTGAGGAGAATGTGCCCAATGTCGATGACATTTGCAACAATGTCCTTAGTACAAGATCGGGCTATATCAAAGGTCTTCGGTATGACCCTAAGCCTGTTGGTGCATCTTCTCACGACTAGCATATGTCACAGCATTTCAAGAGGAGAACCAGGCACTGAAGACTAAGTTACAATGTACGAAAAAGAAGTTAGATCGTAATGTAAAAGAAGTGAACAAACTTAAAAAGATGGTCAAACAATTACCAAGCTCAAACTATGTCAGTAATAGTGACGACGATAAGGAGTCTTAGTTTGTATAAGACTTGTAATTATTTTTTATATAAAATGCATTCCATTTTTAATTTATTTCAATTTATTATTATTTAAAAAATATGTTACCAACATTAATTATAAAATGTAACTAATTTCTATTTCAAACTGTCTTAAAAATAACTAATTTCTATTTCAAAATGTCTTAAAAATTGTAATAAATAAAAATAAATTTGTTTTTAACAATTATAATAAATTTAATTTTAAAATAAAAATTTTGTCACTAGAATATTAGCTACCAAAACAAAATCGTCACAAAATTTATTACCTACGTTTACAAGAACGTCTCTGAAAACATTTACCTATAACAAGAAATTAGTAGCCAAAACTTTTTCGATTTTGTACTTTAAATTGTAGGACAAGATACAGGAGTTGTTGCAGACATCATTGTCTGAGTGGAACCAGCCAATGTCAATGACATTTGCAACAATGTCCTTGGTACAAGATTGGGTCATATCAAAGGTCTTGGATATGACCCTAAGCCTGTTGGTGCATCTTCGTCACAACCAGCATATGTCATAGCGCTTCAAGAGGAGAACCAGACACTGAAGACTAAGTTACAGTGTACGGAAGAGAAGTTAGATCGTAATGTAAAAGAAGTGAACAAATTTAAAAAGATGGTCAAACAATTACTAGGCTCAAACTATGTCAGTAGTAGTGATGACGATGCGGAGTCTTAGTTTATATGTGACATGAAATTATTTTTTATATAAAATGCATTCTATTTTTAATATTTATTTTATTTAAATTTATTATTATTTAAAAAATATGTTATCAACATTAATTATAAAATGTAACTAATTTATATTTCAAACTATCTTAAAAATTATAATAAATTAAAATAAATTTGTTTTTAACAATTATAATAAATTAAATTTGAAAATAAATTTTTTGTCACTAAAAAATATTAGCTACTAAAACAAAATCTTCACAAAATATTATTACCTACGTTTACAAAAACGTCTTTAAAAACATTTACCTACAACAAGAAATTAGTAGCTAAAACTATTCTACTACAAAAACAAAATCGTCACTAAAAAGTATTAGCTACAAAAAAAATCATCCCAAAATGTTGTTACTTACATTTATAAAAACGTCTCTAAAAATATTTACCTATAACAAACAATTAGTAGCTAAAACTATTCTGTTAACTACGACTACAGTTTAGTAGGTAAAAACTTTTATCTATGAAGCATATATGTTGCAAAATCCTATGTATGATGTTCTTCATTCTCGTTGGTTATATATTTTACCGACGAAATTATTGTGTATCGAAAACCTTTTTGAGACAATTTCAAGAAAAATTCGTAAATATTGTTTTACTACCAGAATTCAGTGACCATTAGGACGATGATTATTTTTTGTCGCAAATTAATATTTGCAATGATGTTTTAATATTTAGCGACGTTTGGTTTCGTCACTAATAACTTATCTGTTATAGTGACAAGAAGGTACCACAAGCTAAGGAAAAAGAGTTCACTAAATGGATTTAGAGAAGACATTTAGCCTAGGATTACGTAAGGATCACTTTGGAATGCCAATGTACATTTATTCCTGTTATTAAGGCCTTAATGTGTTTGTTGAGCAGCTCTGTTATGCCTATGCCTATAACCTTTGGCTTTCAAGGATTGGTTTATGTAATAAAGCAATTTCTTTAGTAACCTTCCAATTCAAAAGTTAAATCTTCAAATTTGTGATCAAATAAATAAAATTTAAAAGTCACAAACTTCTTTCTTACACACTAAACAAAACAGATAGGTAACAAATGTATAAAACCAAAAATTGATCTAGAGTACATCTTTATTAATTAAGTTTCATCTTTGAATAGACATTAAAAATACCAAAATCCCTAAATTCAAAGAACAATCAAAACAACCTAGTAACTATTTCCTACAAATCTGAAACATAAAGTTTGTTGTTAATATTAAGACTTGAAATTGACCTGGTAAACGTAAAAATTTTTACTAAATAATTCAAAAACTTACTAATTTCTGCATTATTTGTTAATATTCTCCCCTATAATGCAAAAATTTACAATACCTAATATGTCTCTAAAATGTTTAAATTTTGCTAAAGGAAGTGACTCGGTGAAAATGTCTACAAGCTGGTCATTGGTATTGTAATAAGCCACGTTGATGCTTCCTTCAATAACTAAATCTCTTATGAAATGATGTCGAGATTCTATATGTTTGGAACGACTATGAAACAGTGGGTTCTTTGTCATGGCAATAATGGACTGATTGTCACAAAAATGGTTGCTCTAACTACTTGCCTTTGCTTCATATCAATGAGTATTCGACGTAGCCAGATTGCTTGACAGACTACTGAAGTAACAACTATATACTCAGCTTCAGAGAGGATAAAGTTGTAGTTGATTGTTTCTTTGAGTTATAGCAAATTGCACCTATCCCAGGACTGAAAATATAGTCAGAGGTACTCTTTCGATCATCAAATGAACCTGCCCAATCACTATAAAAAAATGAAATAATTTAAGAGTGTTAATATTAGAGTACCAATTCTCACACGAAATAATTCCTTTCAAATATCTCAACACCCTTTTGGCAGCACCATACTGAAGTTTACTTGATTTTTGCATGAATCTTGACAATAAACTTGTTGCGAACATAATACCTACCCTACTATGAGTGACATACAGTAAGCTTCCAATTAGACTTCGATAAATATAACCATCAACCTTGTTTTCACCATCTTCCAAACTTAATTTTTGATTTGGTGCAAAGGGAGTCTTCGTGAGATTACAATCCTGTAATTGTATATTTCTCTTAAGAAAAGAAAATTTCCATCATCATTTTACTTTACGCAAAAAATAGCTCATTAAACCCAAGTTAGTCATTTTATACTCTTTGATCATTAACCTTTTAAAATTCTCCATCGAAGTACTACTATTTGAATTATATATCAAATCATTCACATATAAACATATAATAAGTACCTCACCAGTTCCACATGATTCGGCATATATATTAAACTCATCGGAACTCTTTCGAAGCCCAATCTTGCTAAAATGTCCATCAATCTTAGAGCACCAACCCTTTGGAGCTTGCTTAAGTCAATATAAGGCCTTATTGAGCCTATACACCTTTCATTCTTTCCCTTTAACTTCATAGCTTGCTGGCGAGTCTACAAAACCAACTTCATCCAAAACATCATTTAAAAATGCAAATTTGATATCAAACTGATAAACATGTCATTATAATGTGCAACAACAATCAAAATAGTTCTAATAGTGTCAAATCTAGCTAGGGGCAAAGGTTTTTTCAAAATCGATACCTTTCTGCTGCATATATCCACAAGCAACTAACTGTACTTTGCATTTTGTATCGAACCATCAGGTCTAAACTTTAGATTGTAAATCCACTTGAGACTGTCTTTTTGCCATCTGGTGGGTCAACAAACTCCCAGGTGTCATGTTTTTCCAAGGCTCTAATTTCTTCTTCCTTAGCAGTGTTGGATATGGGTCCCTCTCACATGGAGGGACTCCATTCCACAATTGCGGCACCGAAATCGGTGCCGCATGCTGTTTTTGTTGAACAGCCGCAAAAACAGCCGCATGCTGTTTTTGTTGAAGAAATGGAAGAAGACAGCTACAAAGGCAGCTGTCTTACGCGGTGGAGTGCCTATATAAGGCACTCCCTGCTTCAGACAGAAACACAGAGAAAATAGAGAGAAAAACCAGAGCAAATCAAATGCTCTGAAGTTAGGAAATATTCCTAAAGGGTTGGTGAGTGACAAAATAGTGAGTTAGTATTTATTAGGTTGGGAAACACCTTGTGAGCCACTATTTTGGTTTTATCTCTGTATACCTACTGTTTGTAATAGTGGAAGAAATATTCTGAGTTTTTGTCCGTGGACGTAGCCCAAAGTTAAGGGTGAACCACATTAAATATTCTGTGTCCATTTTACTCATTTTATTTTCCTTTTCACAAAATACACCCGCTGCGCCGAACAGAATCCAAGTATTATGTGCTTGTGTTTGATGTGAATAATGAGCTTTTCAGCGAGATGAAGTTACCATCTGATGAACATTTTAACGAAGACTGCTAAAATGTCCGATGTTTTACAGTTAGCGAGACTTGGTGAATGGCTTTCCTGTATCAGTGAGGAAAGGACGACTTTGATTTGCAACGTATGGATGATGAAAGAACAGGGTGTAGCGGAATCTTGGACCAAACGGTTTAAGCTTTTTATGGATCCTGGAAGACACGGTCTCAGCATTGCCTCTACATTCAGGTTGACGAAGGAAAATGAACTTGTTGAGATAATAGATGGTGATGCTTTGCTCTTTGACGTTAATCTTCAAACCCTAGTTCATCTCCATTCTTTCGATCCTCCTCCTCATTTTATAGATTATACGTTTGATTATACTTGAAACACTAGGGATACTGAATAAGCCTCCATCAAAAGTAGAGTATGCAATATCCGAGTTCTTTTTTCCTTTTTAAATTTATAATGATTGCTGCTGAAGAGGGTGAGACTTTGAGTAACTAGTAAGGTTACTCTTTTGTGACCAAATGATCACATTTGAGTCACAGAAATAGTAATCTTTGTAAAAATGCAAAGAGATGGCTGAAAAGTCTTGTGGATTGTTGTTGTATTGTTGCTGAAATTTTTTGAAGTAGCACTGATGATGGTTGTTTATGAATCTGCATAATGATGTGGGTGAGAATATGATCTAAGGTACTCTTATCTTAGGAGAAGGATGGAACTAAAGATGAGAAGTCTAATTGCAAGTGCACGGATCAATTCAGTTCAAGACACTGATCACTTCACAGCCCAGACCATGGTGATGTTCATGGAATAATATTTAGCTAATAGTAGTTTAGCAACGTAACAAATAACAACTATAGCAGTTAGTTATTTTGCGGCTGTAATAAATCATAGAAGTTAGCTTTGTGGTTAGTTGCTGAGTTTAATTAAGCTTTACTTGGTGTTGTATATGAACAAATGACGCTATTCCTTTCTTCTGCAACTAGTTAAGAGATGAACATTTCTCCCTTGTAAAATTCAACACTCTACAAAATCACTACAACAGATTAGGCTATAAGCTACAAACAAAAGCGTAGCTAATTCGTGCAAATACGTTGCGTATTATATTTGTGCGGTTATCAAATAGTTGCCCAAAATGTCGCCAATTCTCCCGTCGCGGAACAGTTTAGAGGACATTTCTCAAATCATAGACAAAGTGAAAGCATTAACTAGAAATAATTTTCATATCAAAAACACTATAAAGCAAGTAAATATTAAGTTATAGAGAACCATTATTATTTCAAATGTTGACACATCTAATATATGGTAAATCCATTTAATTGTGTCATCAAAATTAATGAAAAATATATAATAAATAGGTGATACTTTGTTTCTTGCTCAAAATATTACAAAATGGTCTAAATATTCCTTTAAGTTTGTAACCAAACAATACAAAAAAGGACTATAAATTGAAATGTATCTAAACATAATGCCAAATATTGTAGCGAAAAAAAAATGTCCAAATCGATACCCCTTAAACAAATAACAAATTTGGTTCAAGTCAACTAAAATTATTATGAGAAAATTTATACATGAATTATATGCTTTAAATTAAAGCAAACACACATAATTTTACCTTTTACAACATGCTTAGTTAAAGTGATACCTATCATTTCTTGGGTATGATGGTCACTCAGTTACATCTTTATCCATTTTGTAATTTGAGAAAAATATTAAAGTTATATATATATAAAAGAAATGATAGAACAAGGCTAGGACTTAGAATTAAGAATGGCGAGATGTTATTTGGTTATAATAATTGGATCTGTCTCTTTTATTTTGGTTATATTTTGGTGCCTATGGGAAAATTAATATTTATTTTATTTTAGAAGATGACAAGTAAAAATTCTTTCAAATTAAAGCATTATTAATCAAAATCACGAATTTTGAAAAAAGTGGACAGATTATAACAATGAATAAGGTGAGATCATGCCTAATGTCAAATTCGCCTCAAGAGTTTAAATTCAATTAAAAAACCTATTTCTAACCCTATTATGTAGGGATTTAGATTTGTTTAGATAGGGATATTGGCAAGATAGGATGAGGCTAGGTTTTGAGTAAGGAAAGAGGAGAAAAATACGTTCTTCACTTCTCCATACCACCATATTTTTGATTCTTTGTAATTTTCTTTTCATTTTTATTTTTTGTTTTATTTTTGGTATTGGAACTAAAGTTACGTGTGGCTAAATCCAAACATTTTGATTCAAGGGGGTTTAAAACTCTAGTTATAACCTTGTGAGGTCTTGTTCTAAACCTAAATTTTATTTTAATTCAAGTATTTCTTGTTTTGTATTCTTTTACTTTATGAGTAATCAAAATTGATTAATCCAACAAATTAATTTGTTTTTAAATATTCTATAGTTATTCATAAATTTAGTGATCCGTAATTGTCATGAACTATTGGTACAAGTAGCAAATAGGTTATTTATGGATTTGCATATTCAACTTATGAGAAACAAGAAAACTAAATTGAATAATTATAGATATCTCAATTATTTAATTTAGGGTTTAGTCTTTTTCATTAAACTTATTGTTATCATTTAATTGATATGGAATGTTATTATAACTAATCAATTTATGGTAAGTTTTAATTTGAATGTTGAGTTTGAATCAATTAATTTAAGAAAATTTGAGACTTATTTTCACTATCCTAATATGTTTCGAACTAATTGCTTCAATTAAAATTTATTAGTTATTTTGGTTTTACGACTACTATAAGAGTTTAGCGAATGAAAATCAATTTTGAGAGTTTCAACAATTTGATTAAAATTTTGACGCTATTAATGGTGAACTATTTAATTTCTTACTTTCTTCACGTTATTTTACAATTTACTGCTAATCTCTTGTCTTGTATGACTCGTGCTTCTCAGATAGGTGAAATGCGGTATAATCCAAAAATTGAGATGACGACACATTATTTAAGGTAAGATGTTGAGGAAAAAAAAGGTCATTCAACTCAAGAAGTGATAGTTAAGATAGAATTAATGATTTGGTGAAGATTCTAATCTCCAAGAAGTTGAAGAAAAGATGATAAATCCTAACATTAGAACGTTAAGGGAGTTAGCAGCCCCAAATTACACTCCTTGTGCATAAGATTTCCAAATGTTGAGGTACTTCTCTCGAAACAGAGTTAAATACTATTCAATTTCTCATTTTAATACTTAGTTGATTTATTTTAATTCCTTGTTAAATTTAGTTTATTATTTAATTAATCAAAAACTCCCCAATTTTGTTTTACCAATTGAAATTAAGAAATTAGGCTTTAGTTCACTTGTGAGTCGACCTGGTTTTATGACTACTATAAGTGTTTGGCGAATTGGAATTAAATTTAAAGGCTTCGACAACTCAATTAAATACCCTTCACTTTTCTCTTCATTTCATCATAATCTGAGCTAAGTAACCTTTTGAATAAAATATCATGTTTCGCTAATTTAGCTTGAGTTTCTTCTCCTTTGACTACTTCAGCCCTCAATGCAGCCTTAAGATTGTGCTTAAAGTTCTTCAATGATTTTCTTATATGTAAATGTTAAAACATTTGGCTTGAAACCATAGCCAAGGCCTTTTGAACAAGTACTAAATACTATATCATAAATCTCATATGCCAAAAGTTCATTACCCTCTAATTTAGACTTCTTTATCATCTTTTCCATCTTATTCTAAAATAAATGAAGAAAATCAATATTCAATCAATACATTACTACTATATTAGTAACTAATAGATATATGTAATTGAAAAAAATTGATCAAACTTTTATACTAATATAATTGTTTTCTGCTTCTTATGGCACCCATCCTTTACCTTAGTTATAGCGAGTGAATTTATATAGTATGATCCCATTACACTTTTGTCTATCTAGTTCCTTCTTAGTCTATTTTATAAAATAAAAATCAAGACACAATAAATAATTTGATGCTTATTCATTAATTAAAGTACGACTTGCAAACATAGATCTTACATATTCATGTTTTAATTACAAACGAATTAGACCCTTGATTATAAGGTATTTCTATTTTGATCTTCTTACCTTGCCTTTCTCACCATTTTCCTAAATTTAAAAAAAGCAGTTTAGTCGTTAATTCATATGACAAGATTAATATAAGCAAATGTTAACGGAAAAAATCAAAACTAAACTTTTAAGTAATACCAATAGTCGCACAAACTATTTCAATTTTCTTCACTCATTCTTTCTAGTACACAGCTTAATGCCTCCACATTTGAAGCAAATGACTTATAATACTTATGCAACTTGAAACAACAATCCCTGGTCCTTTGTTTCACCTATATTGTTATTGTTATTACCATCATCGTTACCTATTTCATCACTTAGAATAAAACTTATACCATTACTAGCTTCTAAATGTTCACCAAGATAAATAAATCTGCTATAAAATTTATCTATGTCTCAAATTAACAAATGATTATATACCACAACGTGACTTTGAAGCAATCTATGCATGACTAATGAATTTTGCATTTCAAACCCATTTGATCTTTTACGAATTTCATGAAAGTCTTCATTCCTTCTAAGTATTGACTGGACCATTTTTATGTCTGATGAGTCATTCAACATTTTTCCATATAGCTATACATCTATATGTCATTTACTAAATGAGTGAATGCAATTTATGTTACAAATAGCATAATGAGTTTTGTTGGTGTAGCTATACATTTATAAGTCATTTACTAAATTAGTAAATGCAATTTAAGATACAAATAATATAATGGTAATCAAAACTGACATAGCAATGCCAAAAAAAAGAAATAGGTAATGATGATGGTAATAAATATATTAAACAAAAGAACTAAAAAGAAATAAAGAAATAAAAATAATTATAGAGGCAGTTATATAGTTATGGAACCTATATATTTTGAAATAACTTTTAAAGTGATTTTATTTATTAAGAATTTGTCTTTAATTATTTGTATAATTTTCTTTAAAATTGCCATCACATTATGTCATAATTATTATAAATACTTCTCAATTGTAATGATAAAGCATCTAAAGAAAAAAATAATAAAATGAAAACATAAAGATAGTCATTTATTAAGAATAAGTTACCTAAACATTAACAGTGACAATTTTTTTATTTACTATCCTGACAATTATTTTGGAGAAACAGAGAGAAAACACCAAAAAGAACTGCATGTAGTATGCCAACTCCATCTAAACTTGGGAATGTTTGTAAAAGTTGTCTACAACTTTGAATAGGAGTTATTAGAAATCTTGAAACTAAAACTACCGTCAGCAGTAGCACTTGCCACTATTTAGAATCCTTACTTTTTAGTTACGGGATGCCCTAGAATTAGTCTCATCAATTAATCAATTCAAAAGGATTTTTGGAGATTAGAAAAATGATGCCAAAGCTCCTATAATATATAAGAGTCAAGCCCCTTACCATCAAAGTTTACATTGAACATACTTCATTGTTTTGCATTGCTTCTTATGGTTAGCTATAAAGTAGCCATTTGCAGCTAAGGAATTTTGGCAAATGAACTTATAAAAAATGCTTTAATATCCCATTGAAATCTATTTGACTAGATAGAATATCCTTTAAGGGTCCTAGAAATAGAAAAACACAAAATTTGGGGGGAAAAGGTGGCTCTCATACATAAATATATTAAAAAAAACTAAAACAATAACTGAAAAAGTCAGGACAGCAATTGAAAATGCCTTACTATGTGCTTATCCTCTCTTGTCAATCACAAGCAGATAATACATAAGTTTTGTGATAGTTTCTCTTTTACTCGGTATCATTATCAAAGAAATTTTTTGATATTAGACATTAGGCCCCTTCTGGTCTAAATGACTATAGCCCTAACCAATGGCGATTATTTTTTTACCATTTTACTATTTGATGTGGGCCATTAATCCAAAGGACTGGTCGTAATTGATCCCTTGCTACTGGTTGTAGCATTTAACTACCAATCTAGCCTTATTCCTCACAATCAGACAATTTTTTATCGAATTTATTTCCATAAATCCATTTTAGGCCAATCATAGTTCAGTCTTTAAGTTTAGGATTAAGGTGTTGCACCTGGTTTCTCTCAATTTGATAATCCTTAGTTTTTTAAAAGAAAGAAAAACATAAAAGGCACAAAAGTTTTAAAGTTTAGATCTTATTTGAACTCTCTTATTTACAACACTTAATATCAATTCTAAAGGATGAGACCTATGATGTTTCCATAGTTTAAGTATAAAAAGTGTTGGTTTAAAACTTCCTTAAGTTGGGGAAATATCAATTCTTTGACTAGTATGAGGTAGTTTGGTAGAATTGGAACTAAAATGTTGTCTGTCATCTAGTTATTCCACTAATTCCTTCCTGGCATTCTCTTTCCTCCAAAGTGCTTTGGTGTTCATGATCTCTATCATTTTGAGTGCCTTGCATATGCTTTTCTTCTTCTTCATGATCATCATTAGTATTTGATCTTGCCAAGCCAATCTAAAAATCATCATCCTATACAACATAATCAGGTAAAGCATCAATTTCATTAAAGATGATGTGTGCACTCTCTTATACATACACGGTTCTTTTGTTGTACACCTTATATGATTTAATATGAAAGGAGTATCCTAAGAACACTGACTCATCACCGTAGCATCAAATTTCCCTAAGTTGTTCTTATCATAACATCGACAGCCAAATGTTCTAAGATGCATAATATTTGATTTCTTGTGTTTAAACAACTCATATGGACTTTTTTTCTATAAGTGGTCTAATTATGGCCTTATATATGATGTAACATGTAGTTTTTATATAATCAAGCCAAAAGTTCCTAAGAAATTCACTAGCTATAAACATTGTTCTAGCCATATATTGTATGGTTTGGTTCTTTCTCTCCATAATTCCATTTTGCTATGGGGTTCTAAGGGCTAAGAAGTTTTGATCAACATCATGTTCCCTGAAATAATCAATTGGTTCTTTCTCTCCACAATTCCATTTTATTATGGGTTCTAGGGCTAAGAAGTTGTGATCAACACCATGCTCCCTGTAATAATCAATGAAGGCTAAATTATCTCTTTTAATTCTATGATCAAATTGGAGTGAGATTAGTTAATGTCCATAGTGCTTTTGGACCTTTATAACAAACACAAAGAACTCATCAAAAGTTTTATCTTTAGTGAAAGAAATATAGTCCACATTTACCGTGAATAATCATCTTCTGCAACCAAAACATACCTCTTACGTCATCTATTTACCACTGCCATTGGTCCATAAAGGTCTATATGCAATAGTGGCTTACTTATGCTTACCATGATCTTAGCCTTGAAAGCATAACGGACATGCTTCCCTTTCATATAGGCTTCATGAACCTTGCTTATGTTAAACTTCCAGAAAGGTAAACCATTGGCAAGTTTTTACGAAACATGCTTCTACAACAATGATAGACTAGCATGCCCAAGTCTTTTATGCCAAAGAAGACGATCGATTTCAAGAACACTTAAATTTGTTAGATTGACTCTGAGAAGCAAGTCAAGATTTACCTTATAAATGTTATTGCATCTCATTCCTTCAAAAACAATCTTATTTGTATCATTTTTGACAATTAAACACGTATTAAAAGTAAAATGCACATTATTTCTTTTGTTACAAAATCATGAGATATTGAGAAAATTATATTTTAAACCCTTAACTAATAGTATGTTGTCAATGGAACATGACAGCCAATTACCTACTTTATAAACACTAAGAATCTTATCTTTCATGTTGTCGCCAAAAGTCACAGTTCCATCATAGAAGTCCTTGCGTAAGAGAAACTTAGATTTATCTCCTATCACGTGCTTAGAATAACCACTGTCAAGGTATCACTAGTTGTTCCCCCTATTCCAGTTCATAAAACATATTAAGATTTAGATTTAGGAACCCAAACGTAAGATTTAGATTTTGCTACTTGTATCATTCTTTTATGACAATTATGGATCACTAAATTCTTGGATAGCGATAGAATAATCAATATTAAATTAAATTGTCAGATAAATTGAATATCAGTCATTCATGAAATATGATAATTCAAAACAAGAAATACTCGAATTAAAATATGAATAAAAGTTTAAAACACAAAACCTCACAAAGTTACAATCAGAGTATTGAATTCCCTTGAATCAAAACGATGAGTTTAGCCACATATGACTTTCACTCCAATAACAAAAATAGAAGAAAAACTAAGAATTGCTAAAAATGTAAAAAGAGAGAACCTTTTTTCTATTGTGAGGAATGTCTCTTTTATAGGGTTTTCTAATCTAATCCTAATCTAATTCTAACTTATAAAGATGTCTATCTAAAACGAATTCAAAGTCAAACTTTTATATGATAGGGATAAGAAGAAGTTTCTCACTTAAACTCTAACCCTTCAAGTGATTAACTTTATCCACTACATCAATCTTTTCACTTTATCCAAAATTTGAGATTATCATCAATAGAGTTCCAATTTGATGCAATCTATACTTTGTATCTCCTAAAACAAAACAAACATTAATTTTAACATTCAAGTACAAAAATAAATTCAAAACAAAGGAGATAATATCAAATTAGTCAAGATAAGATCTTATCAGTCCCTTTATAACATAATTAGTTTTTAAAACATTCTTCTTAATCCACACATGCTTTATATAAGTATTTTTTTTTCATTAGCCTTTTGAATACCATGACAGTAAAATATATGATGGCCTGTCTTATCATAATGCATGCAAACAATATACTTAGGAAGACCAACATATTTCCTTTTATTCTATGACTCTTTGTTTTTCCCATCAAAACCTAGCCTATGTCTAGCCCTGCGGGGTTTAATAAGGCATTTAGTAAGTTCCTTAGCTTGCTTTTTACATGTATTCTCCATTTTTCTGTACTTTTATCTAGTTTATTTATTAAATCCTAGTTTTCAATTTTCAAATTTGCAACTTGTTTGGATAGTTTTCCAAACTGTGAGTTTAATAGACAACCGTTATTCTTCTCTAGTGCCATGGCCTTTTTCTTTTAGGTTAAAATTTCCCTCTTTATGAGTCTTTATTTCATTTTCATGCAAGATTTTCTTTTTAATCATGAGTTTTAAATCTTCCTTTAACCTTAGAATAACATCTTTTAAGATATCAACTTTATGAGTAATATCTTCACAATTATTCATAAGAAAGCCACACATATCAATCAATGATTCTTTCAAGTAAGTTTCCAAGGTCTTTTTCCATTCATATGTACTTACTTTAGAGCCATCATCAGCATACGTTACACTTTCCTCCAACTAAGCCATCAAACAAAGATTTGCTGTACAGTTGGAGCCTTCATAATCAACCTCACTATCATTTAAATCTCTTTATATTGCCATCATGGCTCATCCAAACTTTTTCTTATCAATTTTGTTTCCATATTCCTTGCCATCTTCTTTGTTTTAATCCTTCCAATGTTCTTTATCTTTTTCAAGTTAATCCTTGATCATGCGGTCTAAACTACCACATTTAAAGCAACCATCAACATTCTTCTTAGAAGAAGAAGAAGAGGACTTATCCTTGCTAGTGTTGCCCTTTTCGGTTGACTTTGAGTTCTTAAGGAACTTCTTAAATTTTGTGCTAGCATAACAATGTCTTCATCATTTGAGTCTGAGTCATTCTTACTTAAATTGTCCTTAAGAGCAATCCCTTTGTCCTTCTAAATTGGATTTTATTTCTTTAGTACTATCTAGTGTGTCATACGGGAAACAATTAGATCCTTCAAGCACAAGGTAGAAAGATCCTTAGCCTTTTGGATAGCAATAAAATTAGGCATCCATTTTGGTGACAAACCATGAAGAATTTTCTTAACCTTTTCTTTGATGCTATCGTTCTTTCTAAGGGAATTAAGCATATTGATAATTTTAATAAATCGAGCAAACATATTATGAATAAATTCACTTTCATTCATTTTAATAGTTCATATGGTGTTGTTAGTAAATCTATCTTATAGTCGTTTACTTGAGAGGTACCTTTATGAGTTACCTCAAAAAGGTCCTACATCTCTTTAGCAATTTTGAGCCCAAGACACCAATTGTATTCTTGAGATTGCAAGCCATTCTGAATCCATTTCTTAACATATGCATTCTTCTTCATCTTCATGTTTTCCTCCCTAGCGAACTCGAATTTTGGGATTTCTTCCTTGGTAACATCAATCTTGGTACATGTACACTTGAGAGGACCATTTTTTATAATCAACAAGACCTCATAATCTTTGGATTGAATCTAATCAGCTATGCATTATTTCCACAAACTGTAGTATCTTCCATTGATCAAGGGAGGGACTTGATCAGAGTAACCTTCCTTAATCTTCCCAGGTGTTTATATCATTTTGGATCTCTCTTCAAGTGTTAGCCTATATCTAGGAGAGCCTGCTCTAATACTAATTGTTAGATAGATCAAGTACTGCTCAAGAGGGGGTGAATTGAGTAATAAGAGTTTTCAAATATTGAACAAGTTCAAACTTTTTTTTCAAAGTTGTTAACTAAGTTCAAATAACAAAGAACAAAATGTAAGAACTAAGATGCAAGATTTTTATATGGGAAACCTCTCTGGCTCGATAGGAAGAAAAAACTATTATGGGATTTTCAAGTGATTATACTAACTTGAGAGCCAATTCAATGGTACATGTGGATCCAAATCTATCTCGTACCCCCATCTAATGAAGAATTACACTTGTAGTTCTTAATGCCCCAACTGTTGTTACTATCTAAAGACCTCACAAGGTCTTCTAACTCTCACAAAATACTAAAATAAAGTTACCTTAAACACTTCTTAGATAAGCAGAAAGGTACAGTAAAACTTGTGAGAGAACTCGAGATGGAATGAAGAACCTACTAGCCAGTGGGAACGATAAATAGAACTAGTGCATTGTTTTGTATGTGCGTGCAAATGCTCAATATGAATAACCTAATTTTATATCACACCACATACACAAAATGAACTTTTGATCCCTTATTTATATACTTACTATAATAGTGAGTGATTTTAAAAAAGAGAAGATACACTTAGAAATGATAAAAACATGCCAAAGATAATTTTATCTAATATATCTTAACAACATTTTGCCATCTTCTAATTTAAAATTTAATAAATTCAACCTATTACTTTTAATCCCAACTAAGTGATCCTATCTTTTAGCAAAAGGAGAACATATGAACCTCTTTGATATCTCAGCAATTTCTAACTTCCAATGCAAATGATAAGCATAAATTTTCTTTTCAAAGCACTCACATAAAGTTGTCCAAGTTTTTACAACAATATCCAACACTTAATAATTACATTAAAATTTTTATTAAATGAAGAAAGTTCTCCTCATTTGTAGGAAAAGAGATTCACTTCCACTTTTACATCTTGCTAACTAACTCACGCCTAAACTTATTGAATTGGACAATTTTTTTCTTAAGAAAAAAAGTACTCCTTCAGGCCACATAAAAACATCTATATTTATGATTAGATTTAGGCAAGCACAAGATAATAATACAAACACAAACTTTATCTAGGAATGAGCTTATCAAATATAAAACCTAACAAAATACAACTTATTAAAACCAATTTATATCTATCCTAAAATAGCTCACATAAGAAAAACTCCTAAACTAATTTTGACTAAAACAAATTATATCAACAACATATATAACGAGACTTCCTATAAAACTGCTAAAATGTTACCACTAGACTAAAACACAACAATGTGATATACACTAAATAATGCAATTTTACGTGCATACATACATGCAATATGGAAATTTTCCATCAATTGCTTACTAATAAGACAACGTTATATGCCATCCAAGACTCCCTTATATGAAGTGTAAAATTACAATAAACAAAAATAAAAACAAACTCCATCCTTTAATGTGAAGTTAGTTAACCATAATGACGAAATGCTCTTTTTTTTTTACAATATGCAAATTATATAACTCAAGAATAAGGTTAGCTTATTACTATTTTGTCATCATAAAAAACAAACTGGTCCAACAGACTTTAATTTTAACTTTATTAAAAAAGGAAAACTAATTAAATTATATATCTTTACCATGAAAAGAAAAACGAATTCAAATTCTATATCTTCACCATATTCTCGTGTTTCATAAATCTATAATTGAGTTTAAGGCTATAGTCAAGATCTCTTTACACTCAATTGGAAAATGGCCAATTCCACATTCACTCTAGTGCCTTTGTTTAAGAATGGACTCAATATCAATGTTATGAATACCATATTGTTACTAGAATCAAATTTGGTTTTAGTACAATACTGTATCGATACTGGTCAATATTGTGTACTGTTCATGTTTTTTTAATTGCAAAATAATCTCTTAATATATTGTGCTATATAATTTATAAATTTACATCAACCTTATCATAAAGATCATAATAATAAAAATTTGAAATAACAACAATCTATTTATTTCTATTAATATTACTTTTCACGTATTTCACATAAAACCAATGACTATAATTAATATAAAAAAGATCATTTAATCATCATATAAATATAAAATTAAGGATAATATTAAGTACTTAAAATTTTACAATTTCGTCATATAATAAAGAGTTACATCAAAACATCAAATTGGAAGAATAATAAACTTTATGACCCTATAAGTATTACAACAAGAGTTCATGCTAAGGAACACAACCAATTAGAAATGAAACCTAAAACAAAAACATTTATAGTTAAAATTTTTGTATTTATATTGCATATATAGAATTTAATATATGCATAAAATATAAGTGAAATTAAAAGAAAAGAAAAGAAGAAACTTGTAAGTTCATTCGATCAAATACTCGCTTAAATCACACGGAACCCAACTTTCATTTGGTATAAAATTCTCATCATTACGAAGAGCCTCGTCATTACCATCCTTCAAATTCATTGCACCAAATGACATATCGATACTTTCTAATTCAAGATTATCTTTCAATTCATTCTCATCTATCAAACTCGGTTTCTCATAAAACTAATCAACTAAAAGATGGATATGGTTAAAACAAATTGGAAATAAAAAACTACTTATTCTATTAAAAGTGTTAGTAAACAAATAAAATGAAATTATTAAGAAAGTATAAGAAATTATATTCAACTTAATAATGATGATAACATAACTTTCTTGAAGCTTTAAATTGGTTCAAAGAAGACCAAGTCGTTGAATATTTTGTATTCCAATTTATTCCTTTTCTTAAAATGGATGAGTTTAAATGTGCTTTAATTCTTTTGATACCTTGTTACACTCACACATTGACTCATAATTCGAATTGCAAACATTTGCAATTTGAAACACTACTTTTGAATTGGTCATATCGAGCAACTATAAGACAATAAAAGCAACCTTATAAGTAAAATAAAGTGATGATTAATTTTTAATAAGTAACAAAAGTAAAAAAAAATATTTGTATTAAGTTTGTCTCTTTGACAAATAGCAATAAATATTCCAAAATCATCAGAAGCATCCTTGTAAACCTCCATTTGTGAGCCTAGGAGATCTCACATTATCTCATGGACAAAAATTGTTAGAATAGTTAGTACTATTCTCATATTAACTTCAGCTTCCTTTATAAAACTTGGTCTAAAGTAAAAATAGACACTATGATTCAAAAATTTCCCAGTCGCAAACAATAGAGTAAAGTTACCTTTTCTATCTCTCATTGATGACTGCAAGATAAGGTGTGTACAAAGAAGACTTATTTTTTATATTGGCTTTGGTTGCTTCCTTCGTTATCTTTATAGCACCATAAAAATAACTCACTACAACAAAAACAACAACACCCAGTAGAAATTCCATTGACACGCAGAGTCTAGGAAGGTCAAGTGGTACACAACCTTACCCATTAGTAAAGAGGTTGTTTTCAAATGACCCACATAAAGAGGAAAAAATAAAAAATAATACATCAAAATTACTCACTGTTGTCTTTTATTCACTATCAGCCATACGAGGAACTTTTACCAAAGGCTCACAAACTCAAATTATAAATTAACATTAGAACTAAAATTCATTATTATCAAGTATAATTCTATAAACCTCCATTCTAGTATTAAATTTGGCATGCTGAGATGCAACCAACCTATATCTTGTAAACATTTATCTTAACCCCTTCATCAGAACAAAACATTGAAGTGATAAAAAGTTAGTCACAAATCCTATAATAGTAAGATGTTACAAATTTCTATCATTGGTAAAATCCTTTCTCATCAAATTCAGAACTCGTGTACGATTACAAATGAACTTGGTTACTTTTTTGTTTTATGCATGGTTTCATTAATGATAAGAAAATATCTAACATCTCTTATAATTTCCAATACAATATGCATTAAAAGCAGTTCAATAAAAAGAATTATACCTGCTTTGCAATCTTTTTCCAACTATTTGTAAGCAGAATTATTGTAAGTAATGAACTGAACATTTCTAACCTAAATTCATTCACAACTTCATTAAAATTTTGAAATAGAGTATCAACATTTCTAATAAGCCAAATGCATCGGTGAACTTCAAAAACATAGTCCCTTTAACAGCATAAATCAAAAAATTGATAATAAGCTTTTGTCTTCTATTTATCCAACTATCACATATGATTGAACACTCATAATTTCCCAAATCATTCTTCATTTATATAACTATTTATTTCATAAATAAAACACTTATAAATTTACTTTTATATTCATCAATTTAAGGAGCTTTATATCCTAGATAGTAAGAGGCAATAACATCAATTATAGGCCAGTAATAATAAGACTTGGCAGCATTGAATAATATACTTAAATCATACCACCATCTAAACATTACATTATCCACATTATGAGCGACTTCTTAAGATTATAAGACATTATGAATTGAAGGTCGAGCTCCAAGAATTGTTCGTGGAGCAAAAAAGTTAGACATATGTCTTCTTCTCTTCTTCGTATTAGGTGCAACATTTCCTTCTTATTGGAAAGGAAAACCACTTTCAACATCCCCAATATCATCCTGATCATCAAAAAAAGAACTTCTACTACTAATTTCGTAGTTCAATTTTTGCCTTCTATCTTTCTCACGTTGATATTCTTTAAGCAAAATCTTCATTTCTCATTTCATTTTATGACTCACTTTCTTACAAGACTCTACATCACATTCAATCTAGTCAAATGCTCCTTTAATTTGGTGATCCCCCCCCACCTTTTAAATTTTATTGTAATACAAACAAATAGTATGATTCTTCATTATAAGAACTAATCTAGCATGAGCCTAAGTTGCATCTTCTTAAACCTGAAGCAACTAAATTATCAGGAGCACTTGAACTTCCCTTCATTTATCTGTAAAATAAGTAAAGACATATTAAAATTAAAGTAATAATGTAGACGAAACAATTGGAATGTGGAATAGATATGTTAAAAAGTCAAATGAATCATTTCAAAATCCCCACTGTAACTTTCAACACTAAATAGACTCAATACTAAAATAGATGCCATTTATAGAATAACTTATGTCTAAAGACATAAAATAGATAACTCCATAATAAAATATCTCCAAGCATCACAAAAAGCAACCAATGTAGATAGCTTTATGGTGAAAAAATTAAATAAAAATTTAAACAATTAATATAAATTAAATGGAATTTGATTTCATTAGCAAAACTCTACCATGAATAAGAAAACCTTACATGAATAAGAAAAACATCCATGTAGAAATTATAGCCTTAATACTTGCAACTTTAACTTGAATTTTCAAGATATATCATAATAATAATAATAGCAGTTATCTTAATTTGACATAAGTCATGTTAAATCAAACAAAGGTTGTGATTTGAGTCTGTCTTACTATTTTCCGATACCTAGAGGACATTAATATTAAGATTTGTTGAAATATTTACAATTTAACATTATGTTAGACTAATGAGTAATGAGTATACTCATAACCAATCTTAGAAATTAACGTAATCATGAAAGAATTAAATTACTTTAGGTTTAATATAATTATAGAAAATTTAAATTATCTAATGTTTTATATCTATGTTTAAATAATTTCAGAAAATTTAAATTACTGTATATTTAACTATTAATTTTGTGAATAATAATAAAAAATTATTAATTATTAATATATTATTCAAAGCACACATAATCAAAAATAAAAATAAAATGATTAATTGTTAATGTTACAAAGCAAAAAAAACAAAGGAGAAAGGGTTGTATAATTTGCAAGCGTTAATTGATAAATTATTTTTCAAGTCTCAATCGATTGATTCAATCCCCTTAATTGACAGACATTCAAGACTAATACAGGAAATACAAAAAACTTTATCTAGCAAAAGCAAACAACACTGTCATTAATTCCTTTTTTTTGGTTGTACACGAGGTGTCCCAGGTAGGTTCTAATTATGGGAAGGCACCTTTAAGTCATCTACACCCAGACTAATCCCCGCACAGCCACAAGTCCACAACACAACTACATAAGACCAACACTACAAGAAAATAGTGAATTACAGACGAAAATTACCTACGGAATCGACAAATATTCCGTCGGTATACCAAATTATCGACGGAATAAACCGACGATCAAAAACGTCAGAGATTCGACCGTAGCTAAATTCACCGACGGAAAGTTTGCATACCGTCGGTAAAATTACCGACCGAAAAGATAAACCGTCGGTAACATCAACGAAAAAGTTACCGACCGTACGATTTATTCCGTCACTAAATTTACCGACCGGTGGCTTACCCGTATGTAAATTTAGCATCGGAATGTTTCTAATACAGTCGGTAAACTTACC
>JAOTAY010000190.1:37307702-37320552 GCA_025629805.1 Erythroxylum baracoense | reverse complement strand
TTCGTAAAACATTTACCGACGGATAGAAGAATTTGCGTCGATAAAAGCGCGGTAATTTTATTATAGTAAAACAACAAATACCAACGGGTGTGTTTTTCCGTCGGTAAATATCATTTGTTGCCGATATTTTCCAACGGTCAGATCAACGTCTGTCGGTATGCACAGCCAATGTTACCGACGCTAAATTATTACCGTCGGTAATATTTGTCCATTAAAAATACACCGACAGAATATTGGCGTTCCGTCGGTGTATCGTCCCTACTTCATTGACACGACGACGTATGTTAGCAATTTACCGACATAAAAGATTGTCCGTCAGTATATTAATCGAACATGTACCGACGGAAGGCTTTGTCGTTGGTAACTTGAAGCTAAATACCGACGGAGTGTTATACCGTCGGTAAATGGCGAAGCAATTAAATTGCGGGAACGATTCCCACATTTTTTCCCGTCACCGACACCTTTGGCGTCGCTATTTTCTGTCGGAGATTTTGCGCTAAATTTTTTCCTACAGTATTGCCGACGGATTTTTGTCCCGTCGGTAAAATTTTCTAGTTTCCGACGGATTGGGGACTTTCCGTCGGTAATTATCGACGGATTTTGTTCCGTCGGAAATATTCCGACGCTAATACGCAATTTTGTTGTAGTGCAAGGCTATTCTAAATTATGTAATACGTAATGGTACTTTAATTACGTATTTCAAATCGAACGTGAAAAGACAAAAAAATAGAGAAATATGGAAAGTACCTGATTTCAGTTTTGAAACTTCAAATAAGCTTTCCGAAACCGAAACGAGCCCGAATTTACTGCCATCTTTACGATAATCTATCATCGAGACGCTGTCAAAATCTTTCTACAATTTTCTCAATACTTAAGCTCTCTTAATGGATCAGGGATTTTTTATGCTTACGATTGATAGAAGCAATTGCAGGAGACCTTAACCTTTATATATAGCTTCCATATCAAGCTTCCTCATCACATAGTCGATATGGACAAAGTTCACACTAATCAGGATTTATTTTTTATCCAAACTTCTACCCATTAATTTAGTTTATTTATTGGGCCATTTTATTATTTTTATTCGGATTAAATTAGGTAACTTAACTGATAATTTAATTAAAAACCAAAAATATAACTAAATATTGTCTAACTTTATAAGAATGGACAAAAACGTCCGACAAACGACTCACACTATCAGAACCAGGCCATACCTTAAATAAGGATAGGGGAGGTTACCTGTCCAAGATTTACTCTTAAGATTTTCATAAAGAGTAATTAAAAAAATTCTTATTTTTTTTTTTTTTTTTACAAGAGGTCACTTTTAAAAATGAATTCTCATAAAATAAAAATAAGAAGAGACAAAATCTGAACGTTTTTTACTTTATCGAAGCCTGTAAAACTTCAGTAACGAATCACACACGATGGACAACAATCTAAAGACGGAAGAGGAGAGAAAACGTGCAAAGTTTTCGTAAGGAGTGAGAGCGACCAAGTGAGGACGAGGGCTACTAGGGTTAGATGACTAAGGTAGGTTTAAGTTTTTTTTAATTCTAGTCTCATATTTTGTCAAATTTACAAATCAGGATCAACATTCATTGGTATTTTGTGTACCAGTATCTAAGGCCAGTATGGAATTAAGTATTAACTACTACCATAGTATTTTTCGGCCGGTACGGTATACTATCCACTTCTCTGCTCAACATAGACCCACCATGAGAAACCTTGATTTCTTGTTGAGGCTGCTTTGGCTATCTTGTTTCCGGAAGAAAGTGTAGTTTCGCCAGTGACGATGACTGCTTTGAGGATGTATGTGATAGTGAAAGGAAGAAGAGTCGGAGTGTAAGATTTGATGCTCAAATCTAAAGTGTAAATACAAGCAAAAGACACGGCTTAAAAGTGTGAAACGGAAAAAGTTGACACATTTGAGTCGGTTCAAGAAGTGATTGTTCAAAAGAGGAAGATGGCACGTAAAGCTAAAGAGGAAGTTGGAGATGTGTATAAGAAAGCCCATGAAGTAAAACAGGTTGCATAAGATGGTTATGGGAAAAGACGAAGACTTTGCCGTTCATAAAGATCACGTAAGCTTATGACAAGGTAACAACTTGATTTTTGTGTAGAGATCTTGAAGATTAAGACTTTACTGGAAAACAATGACAAAGTAACAACTTGATTTTTAGAAGATGAACAAGGTTCTTTAATCGGGTGGGTTATACAAACAAGAACTGAACAAACTGAAAAAGACAGAAAAAGCTGGCGTCACAAAATAAGAGTGAAAGACGGCTTTAAGTCACTTGTTCATTAACTCTGCGCGCAGCTGATCTCCTTAACATCCGATCATTCAATAACTGAGATCGAGAAAAATTAGATGGGTTGGACGTTGAGAACCGGATCCTTTGTACTCGCTATTTTATATTAACTTTGTTCCATGCGATCTTAGTCATATAAATATGTGGGACTCACAGAAAGAGAAAAATTAGATGGGTTAGATGTTGGGAACCAGATCTTCTGTACTCACTGTTCTGTACCAATTCTATTTCACGCGATCTTAACCATACAAATGTGTGGGATTCACACATACGTCCTACATATTTGTATGGCTGAAATCGCGTGAAACATAATAAATACATGGTAGTAGGTACAGAGAATTTCAATTGTGGATGTTGTAGGGAACAGGGGCACAGGTTTACGGTACAAGTTATTTGAAGCAGTGAAAGACTGAGTAGCCTGGGGTAAATAATATACTTAGAAGGAAACATGATTAACACTTGGTTTGAGAGAGCAGTGGTGGTTGACAATGTGCTAAAATCAACCTGTTGAAATGATAAGTACTTATATATTTGAAATTACTGTTTAAATAACTGTTGAAACGTGAAAATAGGAGTTTGATAAGTGTGGTTGCGATTGCTGAAAAGAGATAAAATGACTAAAAAGTCCATTAATTTAATAAACTATTAATTGTTATATAAATAATTAAAAAATATTATTAGTCATATAAATTTAAAATTATAAATAATAAAATATTAAATTAAAATAAGAAAATTTTAAATAAGATAAAATTAGTAAATAAAATATTTCATAAAAATATATTATTAGTCATATAAATTTAAAATTATAAATATTAAAATATCAAATTAAATAAGAAAATATAAATAAAATAAATTTAGTCAATAAAATATTTCATAAAAATGTATTAATAGTCATATAAATTTAAAATTATAAATAAGAAAATATTAGTTGAGGATATAATGAAAAATAATAATTATCATAAGATTATTAATGGAAAGTAAAATTTCTACAATAGAAGAACTTTCCAACCGCAACCCTCTTTTTATTTATCGATTTATGCGGTGGCACTACACTTTCCTCCAACCTCCAATTGTTTGCCCGTAGATCTAAACATGTGACTGCATTTGAAAACTACGGTGGATATATAAGTACTTATCTCCAACACACTGTACCGTAGATTCAAACACAGCCTAATATTAATCTAAGACTTGAAAGTTTAATAATATCTCATCGTAAAAGCAAACATGATTAGGGTCTTGATCAATGTTTTAAAAATCAAATTGGTTCGATCGGTTTAGTAATGAAACCTTTGAATTGACTAATTTTTCAGTTCAATTTTTAATTTTCCGGTTTGATTGAGTTTAATAATTTTTTGTTAAAATTTGATCAATTTATTAATTAATTGATGAATTTTTGTAAAATAATAAATTTTTATAAAATAAAAGTAATCAATTTATTTTCATTTAACTGCCTCCTTTTTCAATTACACTTTAAATTTTAAATAAGTAATGATATTCTTTTTCAATCTTTTTCAAATTTCTCAATTCTATTTAATTTCTAACCAGTTTTATAACAATGTAGTATTGATTAAACTTTTTAAACTTTAAATTTTTTAGTTTATCAATGTCTCGATTAACTAAATACAAGGTAATTTACGGCAAACAAGGATATAAGGACTAAAGTTTTAAAAATTGAGTAACATATAATATAATTCAAATCCAAATAGGTTGAATCAAATTAGATTTACAAGTGAGTCAAATATGTTAGTCCGATCAAGTTAATTTTTTAAAAATTTTAGTCCAACTCTACTCAACCCAATTAAGGTAAAGGTAAATTTAAAGCAATAGGGCAAATTGAGTAGGAATTTTCTGTCCAATTTTATAATGTTTAACTCTGTTTAATACCCAAAACGACATCGTTTTAATTATTGAACGGAGTTAGATAGTCTCTAAACTCATGTTCAATAGCTAAACGATATCATTTTAGACATCAGACAGAATTAAACAGAATAAAATCAAACAAAAAAGTGGTATTGTTGTTGTATTGCATATGTGTAAAATGAATAATATTCGTAAGCAATGAAAGAAAGGAGAATGAAATAACAATGAGGGAAAGAGGTTCTCGAAATTCAAAAGCTGCCCCCTCAAAAATCTCCCAAAGAATCCGACATAGTGCATGTATGTATATATCAATCATACAGAGCTCAAATACAGGCAACTGAAGTGTCCCATCACCGTGTAGGGGCTAGAAATCATAGCTACTAAAATAATATTATAGGTCCAGTAACAGCAACTGAAGTCATAGAATCGAAGGAATAGAAACTGAGATGCCAAGAATGGAAAAAGAAAAAAGCAAAGACACGATAGTCCTCTAAAGTAGCAAGCACAGGGAAGCACATCCAAGTGCCAAGCTCCCAACCATCTTCATCACCGACCACATGCTTTCTACTCCACTCTGCATTTTATAAGAAAAAATGGAAATGAGTCTTAATAGTTCATTCTACAGGACTATATTAACAAGTAACATTGTACAACATTACATAATCTAATGTCTGAGTAGTGAGATAATGTGAAATGTGTGAAGCAGACATGAGACAACGCATGGTATTTAGGTTAGACGTAAGCGTCCTATCATTTACGAGGAACATGAACAATTTAGGTCATGACTTTGACCTAAACCTGTCAGCCTATATTTATGATGGGGTGTACGTTCTGTTCCAAGACAGGTCCAGTTCTTGGGATTCTGCGCCTCGTGCTTCCCTTCCCCATCCACACACAGTTTGGCCATATATAGTCTTTCCTTCTTTAATAAAAGCTTCTGATTAAAGTAACTAAAAATAGACTAAATCACTTTGTGCATTATATCTGAGAGTCCCGATCCGACGGCTATGATTCATAATCTAACGTCGTCTGTTTGGAAGTCGATCCATCGGATCAGATCTATAAAGCCCATATCGGATATATCTCGTCAATCAGATAAAGCATATACGTTTAAGTTAGCGAAAGGACAGTTGTTTTATCTACATTACGCCGGATCCTAAAAAGAACTAGTACGTTTTATGTTCATGTCCAAATCTTTCGAGTCAACAACATAGAAAAAGATACGAAGACCAAAACACGTACCACATCTGTTCCTCCTGCTGGTCCTGGAGAGGTAGCACCTAAGCTCGGTGACGGAGCATCCGTCGTTGGCGCCGGCGGACTGGCTCCCAACGGAGACGGAGCCGGAGCCTTGGCCTTCTTCTTGCTTGGAGCTGGAGCTGGGACGAGAGCGGGTGGAGAGGCCAGAGGAGCCGGTGGAGGAACAGCTGGAGGAGGAGTGGCCGGTGGAGGTGTAGCTGGAGGTGGAGTAGCAGGAGGAGGTGCAGCTGGAGGTGGAGTAGCGGGAGGTGGTGTAGCCGGTGGAGGAGTTGCTGGAGGAGGTGTGGCCGGTGGAGGAGTTGCTGGGGGTGGTGCTGACACTGGCGGAGGAGTGGCCGGAGGTGGAGCTTGGGTTACTGGAGGAGGAGCTGAGACCGGAGGAGGAGTGGTGGAGGGAGTGGGAGGAGCAGGAGTGTTTGATGGTGGAGAAGCTGTGGGAGTAGTAGGGGTGGGAGGAGCAGGAGTGTTTGATGGTGGAGAAGCAGTGGGAGTAGTAGGGGTGGGAGGAGCGGGAGTGGCGGTAGGGGACGTGGCCGGAGATTGGCCACCAACGCCGGCGACTACAATGCAAATCAAAGAGATAAAGATCGCAGCTTTTTTATGCGCCATTGTTTTACACTCTCCCTACTCACCGTTTCTGAGTGAGTGGAAAGGCCTTGGAGAGAGTTGTAGTGAGAAAGTAGTGAGCGAAGTGAGAGCATAAATAGGGAGAGGCCATGATTTTAAAAATGGAGTTCGTTAGACACAATTGCAATTATAAAATTTTCATAATCACTTAATTTACTATATAGTTTATTTATCCTATGCACACTTAAAATAGCAGATTAAGCTTTACAAAACGCAATTTAAAGTCTTAGGGCTAGTTGATTACTGAAGTTAATTAGTAATTAGTGGCTGGACATAAAGACAAAGAGAAAAGATAATGATGATAGGTGGAGGGGTCTAGCTCTCATGTGGAGTGTTGGTGGGCAACTGGCAGTCTGGCAATATGTAATTTACACGCTAAGATTAGGCTCATTAAGTCATAACCAGCTAAAGTTTAGTTGGTATGTTGGAGCACCGTCTAATTTGTGGACCCCAAGCGCTTTGGTGTCGCGCCGTGATAGGTGTCCTCTAGAAGGCCATCTAAGCTATGCCAGTTTGGGATCAATTCTCTCCCTAGCTACAAACATTTTTCCATGACCCATTTTATAAATTAATTAATTAATTAGGTAGTAATCAATGTTTTAAAAATTAAACCGATATTAGTTTAATAGTAAAAATTTTAAATTTTTAAATCTTTAAATTTAATTTAGCTTAATAATTATTGTTATTAAAATTTGATTAATTTATTAATTAATCGATCAGTTTTTATAAACTAAAATAAACCGATTAATTTTAATTTAAAAGTTTACTTTTCAATTAAATTTTAATTTTTCGATGGGTAATGTTAGTTTTTTTCTAATCATTTTTTAAATTCTTTAATTTTATTTAATCTTTAATCAAATTTATAATAGTCTAATACTGGTTGAATCTTTTAAACCTTAAACTTCTTATTTTACTGATTTAACCTCATGTCCGATTTTGAAAACATCATAGATGACACCAATGTTCTAATTTTACTTTTAAAAATATTTGATTATATAGAAAAATAAATAAATTTCATAATTATATGAATATATGAGTAATTAATATTAATTTTTTATTCATCCAATTTTAGTAGTTAATTAATTAATTAATTAATTATATATATATATTAGTTAATTATGGTTAGTGTCATTGGAAAGGTAAATGACACCTAAAGCTAGTTTCTGGTGGGGTCTAGGCTTTTTGGTGGGATCATTGAACAAGGGTCACGTGTCCTAGGTAAATTGGTTAAAATTGGGACCTTTGCTTCTAATCTAAACCAATCCATTATTTGTACTATTATTACTTGGCTGTCACTTTTAGCTGTATCTCCTACGAAAACTAGGTGTCAAGCGTGACGGAGATGTTCGATGGATGCTAATAGCTACTTATTATAACACCTGGACTTTCCTAGAGCCTCCAAGCCATGCACTGTTTACATGAGAATGCAATTTTCAGATCTGATTGATGTTTACTCCCGACCATGCACTAAGAAAGATCACTGGATATGCTTTCCATGTTTAGAGTACTCGATCCCAAATTTAAATACTGAAATTAGCACGTGCTTTATTATTTTTTATTAAAAATACAAATTTTTTTATGATTTAACTTTTTTTAAATTAAAAATTAAAATTGTCA
The DNA here is from genome assembly GCA_025629805.1 of Erythroxylum baracoense. Taxonomy (NCBI): domain Eukaryota; kingdom Viridiplantae; phylum Streptophyta; class Magnoliopsida; order Malpighiales; family Erythroxylaceae; genus Erythroxylum; species Erythroxylum baracoense. The sequence continues at coordinate 37,312,882 of JAOTAY010000190.1, read as the reverse complement.
AAATTTACATTTTAAAATTTTCTATAAAATTTTTTATGCGAAAATAATTAATGACTAATAAAAAGTTTTTTTAATGTAATTATTCATTTCAATTTGACTTAAATTATTTAATTTATAATTCTTTTCAAATTAAGCTTAAATTATTTTATTTTTTATACACGAATTTTTACTTAATACTACAATTATTATCTTTGTGTAACGGAGACGAACAAATCATATTAACATCTTTAGACATAAGGCAATAGGTCCAAGCTAAAACCCGATTAGCCTGACCAACTAAAAACAAGGTTTTCTTGCTTATAAGGGGGGCCTGAGGTCCAGTCAATCTCGAGTTTAGCCCGTTGATTATAAGTTTGGTCAGGGCAGGTTGGTTCGGGCTTGGGCCAAGTCCCTGTTGTCATCTCTAATATGTTCATTAGTTTATATAAAATTAAAATTTACAATTAATTAATGGCTTTAATCTTTTTTTTTTGGTACTCTTTATCATTCATGTTTAAGTTTGGAGATATTATTTTCTTGACTACCCAACTTTCAAACTCTTATTTTATCAAGTTTAGAGTTAAACTAAAATTTTAATACATTAAATAATTTATTTAAAAATTAAAAGATGATAAGAACTATACTTATGACTACATTGCAAGTAATGAATTATTTTTCTCAACTCAATAATGATGACAAGATATCATGTAAGTTAGGAAAGATGGTTCTTTTGTTTTATCTTTTCCTGTTTTAAGCCAAAAAAAAAGTTGAAAATATTTACTTTCTTAGTTCAACTTATTTTTAAAATTATTTTTATTAATTGAATTTTTAAGAAATGATTATGTAGCAGTAAAAATTAAATGACTTTATATACTGGTTTAATGTACGCGACTTTTTTTTTTTAAACGAAAGAACCTGCAGCCGTAATCCTTTAGATACATATTGGATAAACCTTCAAATTGACACAATGACCTGTAAATCATGCCAACCAGGTACTCTGCACTAAGTAAGTCCTATACGACAAGCTCGACCGAGAGAGTGTAAGTAAGAGGATTCAAACACAAAACCTTTTGACTCTATGCCCCTACTCCACTAACTCGACCGCCCCCTAAAGAACTATGCAACCTTATCCCTAATTAGTACAGAGGTTGTTTCTGAATGACCGACAAAAATATGAATAAATAGATAAATAAAAAATATTTATTTAAAAATAAAATAATATAAAGATAAAATAAAATAAAATAAAATAACATGGAAGTAACAATAAGTAGGATAATAATAATAAGAAAACAAATAATATTAATAAAAATTTGTAGGAATTTAAAGTAATAAAAAAAAATTGAAATTATTAAAAGTAATAATTGAACATACTAAACGAGAAGAAGCCAAGATTGTGGGGGCAGGTGGTTGGGGGGGTCGTAGAGTAGAAGGAATAATAGGGAAAGCAAAGGTAGTTCAAGCATCATGTCCTGCGCCTACATGCAATACAGAATGATGTTAACAGGCTAGCCTCCTGCTGTTGGCCCATTTCTTTTCCTTGAATTGAAGTTGAACTCCTCCGTCTGCTTCTCCTTCTCCACTTACTGACTTTGCATAACCAACAGAGATTTAACAGCACACAATGGAAGTCAGATCATAACAACAGTAATGTAATGATTGAAAGCAGGTATTGTCATCATCATCAATCCACATAGCTGAATGTGCTTCACTTTCAAAAAACTAGACATGGTTAATAATGGCGGCACTATCCGAATTATATGTTCTTGACCCCTGTAGGACACCACCCAACAACCACCCTTCTGTTAACTTGTCCCTATTTGAATTCGTTTTGGAGGAAATCTCTTCTACAATTAAGAACATAGACTTGCATGCAATACCTGGAAGTTTGGAAGGATAGGTGTGGGTCTAATACATCGCATCAGGCTTAGTTTCAGACGTTTAAGCCCAAATTAAGATCTAAAGAGCTTATACTCACTGAAATTACGTTTTATCAGTTGATGTTCAATGAGAGTGAAACCACTATTAGTTAATTTTGAGAAACTTGCTGTTAATGAAAACGTGTACACATCATTTTTCTTAATATATAACATGAAATTGACAGTAGACTCACCTCCTAGGCTTATATAATTTAGGCCTGCACTTGCAAAAACTCACAAGGTTAGAATTGAGCTATCTCAAATTGCAAATAGGGGAAATCAAAATAATAAGCAAGACTAAAACAATCAATAGATAAACAAGATTTAGATGTAGGATTTGCCAATAACCTTTCTATACTTAGATATATCTTGATTCAATTATTGACCTTAGTTTTTTGGATCATTAGAATTCTAAAGTTACATATAACCATATCCTTAAGTTGATTGATTGAAATCTCTTTCCAATTAAAACTTGTAAGAATGCATTAACTCGTCCTATGAATTCTCTTAGTAGATTTGACTTTAAACTAGATATGATTTATATGACTCTATCTATAAGATTTCATTCAACTCTTATTATTCATGCCATATATATATATATATATATATATAAATGATTTCTTAGTCTTCATATATGGAACCCAAAACATTGGCATATTTCAATTCAAATTCATCAAGTAATCATAAACATTTTGCAATTAAACTTAAGTCTTTTATTAATCAAAGAAATCAATCCAAAATAACAGTTATAAGGGTTTCCTCTCATCAAAATCTATCCTAGTTTTCTTCATGTTAAGATAAAAGAAATCAACAACAATTAAGAAAAAAACGAGATAAACGAAAGCATTCTTGTGGATCTTAAAATCATGATATTCTTCGTTAATTCTTAACAGAATCTCATTCTTGCTCTTTAAAGTTGCTACGTTCTAATTTGACTATTTATTCTCACAAAATCCAAAAAAATTCAAAAACTCTCCTTGAGATAGACCTATGTTGGTCCTATGTTCTTCATAGCTATAGGAAATCTTAATTTATATAAAACTTACTGCCAATTCAGGTCACCAATATAGATCCATATTATATCCATGTTGGCTTAATTAATAACTCCTCAATCATGCATCTGAGGGTTCATCTTGGGAACACGAATCTAAAGCCCATAAACACGCATTCGTGTTTGGGCCATGTTCCTTCATGTGATAATTTTTCTAAAAAACCTAATGGACTAAGGACTAACACGAGGTAGAATAAGGATATGCCAAAACTTTTATAACTCAACTCCAAATTGACAAAATTTATCCTTCTTCGTTGGGGAGATAATACAAGTGCGTCAACAAAATGTAAGCCACATTGAGTATCAAATCCTATAGAAGAATATAACCTATTTTTCTCTCAAAATCATGCTAAGAACATAACCTATTTTACACTTATAAAATTCTTTCACATTTAAGCATTTATTTGTCCTTAAGCAAATCAACTCCACTACTTTTAACTTAAATAGGTAGCAACTGTAGGGAAGAATTAAACAAATTAATTGGGTCAATCAAGACTTTTCATTATTCATTCAATTAAAACTTCATTAATTTGCTATGTATTTAGCTAATTTGCATCAAGCTATGAATAAATTCAATTAAACTCCATAATCCTTTAAACTTTAACTCAATCAACCAAATTTAACCTAACACATAAAGTAAACGTACATTAAAAAAATTGTTTCAATTTTTAAATATTTTCATACTCTTTATAGAAAGAAAAACAAAACAGTGACTTTAAATTAATACAAGCACATTTAAAGGATTGTTTGAAAAAGTAAACACCTCGTCATGAACATTTTTTATTACTCAATTAGGTCATCATTTCAAATGGTCACTAGTACAACTCTTTAACTTCAATATTTTTACTTAGTTTGAAGCCAATAGAATAAATTTATTCTATACTCACTTATTTAAAATTTTTTTGTGTTTTTTGGGATACTAAAAATGATTAATTAGAATTCAATTCTAACTTAATTGTATGTTCAAATTAAATTAAAAGTATCATAATAAAAATCAAATATCCAGTTTTTAAATTAGTGAAGCAAATTAGAATTAAATTAATAATCAATACTCATAACTATTTACCTAAATAAATCAAATCATAATAACAACCAAACTTATAATGAATTTTCTCAATCAATATTCTTTCAAAACTAAAAAGTTTCTTAAAAAATCATTCTCTATTAAGCTAATTATGACAAAATTGATAAGCATAAGTAATTAATTTCATCCCTCACATTTGAGTTGTACATTGTCCTAATTCATGTGATATACTATCAAATAAAGGAAAAGAGGATAATTGAACTAGTACTCTTCTAATAATAAAAGACTCTAACGTTGCACTTTGAGAAGTATGAATTGGCGGTGTGTATCACGATCCAACAATGAAAGAACATTAAATCACACTTGAATCCATGACTTTAAATTGTTTTTAACTTAAAACACATGCAATAAAAAATCAAATCATATGAAAACATAATAAAAATTATTGTTAAAGATTCATAAACTAAATTGGAATAAAAATACCTAACTTATTAGGTTACCTACCAACAAGCATTTTTTTACGAGCCTTTTAGCTATTCTCTTGCCTCAAGCTTGTCACTCATGTGAGATCCTTAATGGAAGGCTTGATTATACTCTCCTTTGGTCCTTTAATCTTCTCAAAGTTCTTCTTTCTAATCATAGGCTCACTAACTTCCAAATATGCCACATGCTTCATTAGGGTTGTCCATATCCCCTTCTTCTCCCTGTATGGTACAAGTATCCAATGGATCCTGTAAGATTATTTCCTATATAATATAAAAAAATTTTAGTAAGCAATCACATCTAAAGAGAAATAAGCATCATCTTTATTAGATGGATGTCTCGATATCTTAAACACTACTTCCTTGTCCCCTACCCTCATGATTAACTTTATATCATAGACATTTTTCATAGCCTTAATAGTAGTTAGCGAAGGTCTTTTTAAAATCAAAGTAACCTCTACATACATCATCCTATATCCAAAATTACAAATTCAATAAAAAGATGAATTTGTCAACCTTAACTAAAATATCTTCTATAATACTCATAATATATGTAACACCCCATCACCTTAGGGTACGCACCAAGACGCCCGTCGGTCATTCCGACACATATCCTAAGATAAGGGAGCGCTACGTGCGATCACTACAGTACTCCCTGCAACTGATCAAATAGATCATCGATCCTAGGCAGTGGATACTTATTCTTCACTGTCACCCGATTCAGCTGC
>JAOTAY010000190.1:37260177-37277046 GCA_025629805.1 Erythroxylum baracoense | reverse complement strand
GTTTGTTTAACTTTCAAGGATGATCAAATTTTCAAAGTTTAGGCCCTTATGATTTTTGGTTTGAAAAACTTAGTAGTGAAAATTTTGACGATTCCTTACTCTAAGGTCTGGGATATGTACAAAGAATGTAGCTAGTGCTTACTACATTCAGTCGAGTAGAAACGTATATCAATCTATTTATATAACACTTACGTAGGAATGATATGTACAACATTAAATTTGGTTATCAAGTTACTATTGTTCATCTTCAACCCAGCAACGTATTTCGGGGACTGAATTGCAAGTTTCACTATTTAATGTTTTGAAATGCAATGTAAACATTAAAATATTTTAGATTGTAACGGATGCCGCTTAGAAAAGGCAATGAGTTAACCTATGACCCAGATTCAAGTATTTTCAATAAGTTACCTATAAGCCAAGCTCAAGTTCATATCGATTCGAAGCTCAATTAATGTCGTTTTGTTCATAAGAGTTAGGTCTTAAATAAGCTTAAGTCTGAGCAACTCAAACTCAAATTTAATTAAAAAATATTATTTTACATTTTTTAATTTTTAAAAATTATTTTAAAAAAATATTGGCAAGGCCAACCCATAGGTCGGGCCAATTGCTTTGTCATCTTAGAGTGTAGGTGTAGGTTAAATTCAAATACCAATGTCATGTGAGTGTTGATTCTTTAATTTGCAACTCTTATTAATATAAATACCATTTGAATCTAGAATTGAGCTTTTTTTATTTTTTGTTTTTGTTTTGAGTAAAAAAATCTTTTTACTTGAGTTTTTAATTTTTTTCTTTAGTTTTGTTTTCTTCCGGTTTTCAAAAATTATGAAAACTATAAAATTAGTCTTAAATATATATTATTCAATTATTTGATATATTAATTTTTAATAATAATTATGAATAGTTTAATTTAATATTATATATTTACTTAATTAAAATTCATTATTAATAAGAATTACAAATAAATTTATTTTAATTAATAATTGTACTTAATTTTTATAATTAAATTAAATAGATTTAATTTAATAATTATTAAATATAATTAAATTTAAAATCTCTTCAAAATATATACATTTCAAATAAAATTTGATTTAATAAATGAAATATATTTAAAATAAGTATTAATTTTTAAATAATAATTTAATTTTTACATTATTTATTTTAATAAAATAAAATAATTTTATTAATAATTTGTTAATAAATATTATATAAGGGATTAAGATAAATTTATTTAATTAAAAATAATTTATCATTAAATTTATATAATATGTAATTATTATTAGTAATAAAAATATAACTACGTTAACATTAACAGTCAAACAAATTTTTGTTTTTATTTGAAATAGAAATAAAAATTGAAAATAAAAACAGAAAACTACAACAAAAAATAGAAAGTAGAACTAAACTGTATGGATGACAATAGGTCAATTTATGGCCCTAAATTAAGGTGTATTCAATGGGCCAATTCATGAGCCAAGCTCAGGTTAGGCCAAAACTGACTCGAGATCCAATTTTTCAAAGTAAAACTATATTGTTTTGCTTTGAAAAATTGAGCCTTAGGCAGGCCTGAGTTTAGGTAACTCAAGCTCGAACTTAATAAAAAAATATTATTTGATTATTTTGCTTTTAAGAATTGAGTCTTAGATAGATCTGAGTTTGAGTAACCCAAACTTTGACTCAATTAAAAAAAATTATTTTATATTTTTAATTTTAAGAAAATTATTTTAAAAAATTGACTGAATTAAAAATATAAAAAATTATTTTATATTTTTAATTTTAAGAAAATTATTTTAAAGAGACTCTTTTGTTTTTTATATCTTTCTTCTATTTCCAAAGTGAAATGAACAACCTCATTTATATGTTAGCTTTTGTATTTAAGATCGGTTTCTTGAATTCTTAAAAGAAATCTTTTCCGGTTGATGCTTCTTGTACTTCCGTTTCACTACCAAACATGCTAACGTAATAACAAATTAACGGTTCAGACAAGTGAACTTCTGACGTCAAAACATAAATAAATCCTGACAAAACAATTTGTTTAACTTTCCACCGTCCCGCCACCATTGACTCGTCCTGGCGACCGCGTCACTGCCGGGGCATACAAGCAAAGGAAATTATAAAGAAACCAAAAGTTGGGTAAAATAACACCTCGGAAACCAATACCCATTACAAATCAGACACTCACTTCATTTATCCACCACCTGAGACGGAGTAAGAACAGCCAAAAAGACACCCAATAGATGAAAACCAAAACCAAGCGTTTCGGGAGAAAACATGTGTTGCCGGAGGTTTTCGTCCTATGTTGTCTCTTTTTCCTCGCTGGCTTTTACGCTTCGGGTCTTCTCTCTCGGGTAGTTTTGCTTTTCGGTTTGTTGGTGTGTGTGATTTGAGGTTGGTTTGATGTTTGGTTGATTGTATGCATTACAGGAAGCGGTTAATGTTAGACCGAAGTTGAGGAGGCTTGAAATGGTGGAGGGCGAGGCAGAGTCGGAGAAGGAGCACCGTCCGATGGCACACGGCGTCACCGGAGAGTCTTCTATTGACTCCATTCCATTCCAGGTGAACATTGCGTGCATTATGTTTGGTCATTATTAGTTCTCTTCTTCATTTTCTGTTAACTTAGGATCAGTTGGTTGAAGAAGTGACTGAAGGGATAGTAGGAGATACATTGAATGGCATAGTTGGACGGCGAAATTACTAAGTTCAGAGATGCAGGTACATTGATGAACATTACTGATTGATCATCAAATATAGAATCGATCGATAGGAAGGCCAATAAGTCTCATCTAAGCAAATAGCGAGTCTTTTGAAGCTGAAAGCATGATTAGATCAAGTTGTAGACACATATTTTTGTTTGAATACGAGTTAAAATTTTGTGGTTCTTTTCTTTTTCGACTGCTTTATTGTTTGTAGGTTTTGAGTTGGAAACCAAGAGCTCTTTATTTTCCAGGCTTTGCAACTCCAGATCAATGTAAAGCCATAATAGATAAGGCAAAGCTACAGCTAAAACCCTCTTCCCTGGCTTTGCGGGATGGAGAGACCGTTGAGAGTACTAAGGGGACAAGAACAAGGTATACCTGTTCAACTTCAGTTATCATTTTTTCAAAATGCATTTGATCTCATAGTTCCAATTGGGTATTGTGATGCTAATACTCTTTCCAACAGTTCAGGTACATTTATTAGTGCATCAGAAGATAAAACTGGAGTTTTGGATTTCATTGAGCGCAAAATTGCAAAGGCTACAATGCTCCCAAGGTCACATGGAGAGGTAATCATTTAAAGTTGCTTTCATTTTTGTTAGCATCCTGTATTTGGTATTTCAAGAAGCCAAGTTTGTCAATTCATAGGAGGCAACCTTAAAGGATGCGTTTCTTGATTTTGCTGTCACAATGCCATTCTTATCCCAATATTTGCAACCTACATTTCTAATTTTATATATCAGCATCCATTGCTTCTGAGCCGATATTTGTTATTGATTCTCAGTAATGGTATAACAAGTCTAACTATGGAATTTCTTTGCAAAAGATTATATACTAGCTGCAGATTCTGCATCTAACTGTTTTAGGAACTATCGTCTTAACTTCACAAGGCCTTCTAGGTCAGGGAAAGAAAAAAGTATCGTATAGGATTTCCAAATTCTTCTTTGGTGCATTTTTTCTATTCCCATTTGCTGACAGCAACCTAACAGAAACTGAAATGTCCTTCATATCCTTAAATCTCTTACTATTTTATGGTTCCCTTTCTGAGCTTATATGAGCCATGTCTACTCTCAATTTTGTTTTGGAATGGGTGGATGTCAGGAAATTTATATATCTTTATAGCATTATGATTTGAATTTATTATTTGGCTAGTTAATGCTTAGATTAGAGTTTTTTCTGTTGTAAGCCTAGTGGTCATTGTACAATTTTTCTGATTGATGTAACATTTTTTGCAGTCATTCAATATTTTACGCTATGAAATTGGGCAGAAGTATGATTCACATTACGATGCATTTAACCCAGCTGAATACGGTCCACAAACGAGCCAAAGGGTGAGCAACCATCATCTTAGTCTTTCTATAGAGTGTTTAGATAGCGTTTAATATGTGATTTCTGCATATACTTTTTGTGATTGTGGTGAATTTGGCATTCAACAGTTTTGGTGCTGTAAGTGATATTTGCATGAAATCATGATCCCTTATCGTTGGGCTTTCTCCATCCCTCTGTCTATTCTTTTGTTTTTGTGATCGTGGTACATGTTTGTTCCTTGAGATAAGTACCCAGATTTCAGCTTTACCTGCCTCTCAGCATTTCTGAACTTTGTTGTAGAATGATATCAATAGTATCCAAAATGTCATAATTTTATGAAATAAATTTGAGAATCGATGATGAAGTTTTTTCTTGCAATAAATTATAGTTGTGGCTACATTAGCTTCTATTATAATGGTTCAAGCCGATGTTGTAAAAGTGAAAACCAAGTGCACATAATGATATTGGATTTGAAGTATAATACTAGTACTGTATCATATTTACTCGTAGTCATTGCTGAAGTGATACAAGACTTTTCTTTTTCATGAAATCTTCTTATTATGTTAAGAAATTATGGAGTACTAGCAACTTTTGTGGCATTGCCATCAGCTTCTAGCAGCAGCAAAGTCATGGAATCTTAGTTTCTAAGAAAACTTGTATGTTGTCTGGTTCATTCCTATCCTCCATTGTAGTTATCCATGTATGTTGCTAAAAATCTGACCTAGAGCTATTTCTGTTGTTGTGGACTTATCTCTGAAGAAGTATTTTGCACAAAAATGGTTGGTCCTGTATTTGACATTATTCTTTTTGAAACCAGTGATACCAATTGCTCATTATGTCTTTTCTTCTTCTCGAGTGCTAATGGGTGTACGGGATCTTGCTATTCATATTGATAATGTTGAAACTGATGATGCTTTTGTTTGGTTAATGATTTGTGCAGTTAGCATCTTTTTTGTTGTATTTATCTGACGTAGAAGAGGGCGGAGAAACCATGTTCCCTTTTGAGGTACATGATAACACTTTTTGCTCGCATTGTTATACAAAATTAATGCTTTGGCGACTTTTCTAATGTTGAACTTCTATTGTGTTGTAGAATGAATCAAACATTTATTCCAACTATGAATTTAAAAGATGTATCGGTCTAAAAGTGAAGCCTAAGCTAGGTGATGGACTTTTGTTTTACTCTCTGCTTCCTAACGGCACAATTGATCAGGTGATTCTACTAACTTTCTTGATTTATTTATCTTTCCTCGTGTGTTGACTATTTTTGAAGTGAATTTGAAGATGTTAAGAAAACCTTAGGATGAACTGCTAGCTCTAAAGTTGAGTTTTAAACTGCAATATTCTATACAGAGATTAGACATGTACTTGCAAAAGAGGTTCAAACCATTTGTTTCCTTTGAGTTTTGAATGTGTCAGAAGATTATGTGTTCCTCATTGACTTATACTTGTGTCCTGTTTTTGTTGATCGAATCTAAAATTTAGGGATGAACACAAAGTAAGTCACAACATAGAACTGACATTGGTTCTTGCGATTTACTGGTATTTTGAGTTGCAGTAGCTTCCTGGCTAGTCTCGTCCTCCTTATGACCGTAAAGCATACTTATTATTTTGGTTGCAGACATCTCTTCATGGAAGCTGTCCAGTTATCAAAGGGGAGAAATGGGTGGCCACAAAATGGATTAGAGATCAAGAATATAATGAATTCTTATGAATATACTAAACTGCCACAACTCAGTAGGCCATTTGAAGTATGCTCTACCATTATATGCACCCCAACACAACAAAACTTGAGAGATGTATAGATTTGAAGCTAAGAAGATGTTACAATCCAAAAATTTCAGGGGAGAGCTTTGCACAGCTTTATACACTTTCTAGTTTCAAAAGATTTGTGTCACTCTCCCCTTCTCTGACCTTTCCATGTCAATAAAAGGGTGTTAATTATAAGGTTAATTTATTCCATATGGTTTGCTCCTATTCAGAAAAATGTTTCATACCCTTCGTAAGTAAGACCTTAAAAGGTTCGAAGCAGACCTTTACATATTGGATCACTCCATTTACTTGGATGGATTAAGCCCAAATAGTAATGAATTTGAGTTTGAAAAATAAGCCCATGTATCGACTTGAGTTTAAAATGTAAGCTTGAGAATCTTATGGATGAACTTTGGGTTAAAAAAAAATCACTAACATTATATATGTAACCAAAAAAAACTACTTTGTGACCAAAAGATTATGAATTCGAGTCACGAAAATAGTTTTTTTATAAACTGTAAAAGAAATGTTGCGTATTATTAATGACTATCTCCCGATTCTCGCAAAACGGGGGTCTTGTGCACTGAAACCTACTTTGCATATAAATATTCTTAGATGTTATATTTATAAAATTTTCATTTAAATTTATAAATATCCTTTGACATTATATTTATAAATATTTTAAATTTATGTTAACTTATAATTTTTAATTAATATTTTTTATGTATATAATTATTAGAGAAGAGAACAAAAGATGTAATTTTTTATTTTGTTTGCTTTTTAGTTATTTATAAAATATTTTTTCTAAATTATAAATCATATTTATGTTAATAAAGGTAAGATTGTATACTGGTGAACCATTTTAAGCCCCACATTTCAATAGGATTTACACGTGTTATTGTTGTTCTTGTTGTGATTATTCATGTTAATTACTAATTACTTAAGCCCTTTTATGTTATGAACTTTTTGATTGTGATTACTACGAGAGAAACATAGGCAGTGCCTTAAAAAAAATTAGATGAAGAGTATGCATACGTTTGCCTTATGTGTTAATTCAGAGATCTTTTAAGTGACTCAAGTTATGTCTATACAAGAAATGACTGGGAAAGTGCAAAACAAGGATTTACACGTTGAGTTGGATTGCTAAAACCTTACAAGAAATGGTTTTGGTTTGCATTATGAAAAGATGCTCTTCAAGCTGTTATCATACAAGAGACTTCATTTCTATTCGCCAATTATGCATGACTCCATATTTAGACTTGTGAATTGGATCCTCTTTTCTGCAACCTTACATGTGAATCTTCACAACTGTTTCAACCACTTGACAAGGGATGTGAAATCTATTCCTAGTTTTGGTTCACAAGTGAAATCAAGTTCGTTGCCATGGTTTTGGGTCCTACGAGTAAACAAACATCAAGTGCAATAATTCTAAGTCATCAAAGGTGGCTTCCAAAGTCTCAAACTTTGAACTTTGAATATCGCATTTTGCGGGACTCCCTGTTGAACGCGGCAACGACTCACTGTCTATTGGCGTGACTAACCCCTCTCCTCCTCCTCCACCTTTCTTTGTCTTTCGAAAAGCTTCACTTCTCTTTCTCTCTGTAGAAACAGTCAGATAACCCTTAGAACACGTCTACCACAACTTACACATCATTTTGACTTAGACCTGGACCCAGTTTTTATACCCAATCATCATCTCTTTGTCTGTTTTGTTACAAGTACTACTCATCTTCTTCCATTGGCTCTCTTCCCTTCTCAAAGATGGCTGCTTCTTCTTTTCTTCTTTTGTTCTTAGTCTGTTGCTTCCTATATTTTTCTCCTTCCATCTCCACAAATTCTGACGGTAAGCTCGTTCCATTCATCAAGTTTTGGTCTTTTGGCATCCAAGTTCTACTCTATCTCTTTTTTTGGCTCCATTTTTAATTGTTAAAGAGAAAATAAAAGAGAATGGAAAAAAAAAAGTTTAGTGTTTGTGCCCTCATTTTTCAGATACCATCTTAGAATTTAAGTTGGATTTTGGTTTTTGTTCAAGTCGGTGTCACTTTTCTTGGTTAGAAAACATGTGGTTTGTCGTGTTTTCAAGCCTCAATTTAGTTGTTTACTGTTTACGGTGCTACTTCTTCTTCTCATCACATCGCTTGTGTGGGTACAGGAACTGCTTTGCATGCTCTGAGAAGAAGGCTTTCTGATCCAACCAACGTGTTTCAGAGCTGGGACCCATCCCTGGTCAATCCCTGCACCTGGTTCCATGTCACCTGTGATGCTAAAAATCATGTGATTCGTTTGTAAGTAACTCTCGTCTCTTTGTTTCATCGTTTGTTCAATTGTCTTTTTTAGTCACTCTCTCTTTCTCTAACTTTAACTTGGTATCTCGATCTAATTATGGATGTCCTGTCATTTTGACTGGCTGATTTGCAGGGATTTGGGGAACTCTAATGTTTCTGGGACTTTGGGACCAGAGCTTGGCCAGCTCAAGCATCTTAAATACTTGTATGTTCTTCGTTCTCTTAACTTTATTTTCCTAAATGCTGGCCATAGCAACCAATTATTCTATGCTTATTTTGCGTGGAAGAAGACGTTAATAGATACAGCTTTAGTTTTGAACTTATGCTCTGTTTCTGTTTTGAGCTCTTGGGGAAGTAAACTGGAAATCAGTATTCAGGACTCACTTTAGCGACAATCTTGAAATCAGTTCTTCACAGAGTCTAAGTTCCATATTGACACACCCTGATTGAACTGTCCTCGGCCTTCATATACATATCAAATTTTCAATATGAAGTAGTTCTTTACCTTTGACATAGGGATGTAAACTGGTCCATGTGTTTCAATATGATTCTTCAAGTAATTGGGTTGCGAATACCTTGAATGGTCTGCAGGGAGCTTTATAAGAATGACATAAGAGGGAAAATTCCTAAGGAGTTGGGCAATTTGAAGAACCTGGTTAGCTTGGATTTGTATGGCAACAAATTCGAAGGAGAGATACCTAAATCTTTTGCCAAATTGAAATCACTAAGATTCCTGTAAGTTACTTAAGTTATGATTTGTTAAAATAGGTTAGCACATCTAAACTCACATTGCATGGAGTTCTTACTTTTGCTCGGTTGAATCGATTAAACAGTCGGTTGAACAACAACAAGCTGACAGGATCAATTCCAAGGGAGCTAGCCACTCTCAGCAACCTAAAAGTTTTGTGAGTATAGATAAAGGGAAAAGTTTCAAACTTCTGCTTTGATTACTTGTTTCTCCCGAATTCTTATATTTGGGAAATTTTTGTTTGCAGTGATGTATCGAACAATGATCTCTGTGGAACAATTCCAGTTGATGGTCCTTTCGCCAGTTTTCCGATGCAGAGGTATGATTCTGCTATCAATTGATAATGATATTCTCCATATAGTTGAAGTAACATGGTGTCATTCTCTGCATGTTATTGGATTACTCCATTAATGGATATGTGAAAAGTGTGTTAACTATAAGTAGAGGTTGTGTAATGGTTACAAGAAACAGGTGTAATACAAATCTGAACTGAACATGTTCCTGGAAAAGCATGTAGAACCAGGCAATAGTCCACATTGACTTCCTGCATTCCTGTGTAGATTTTAAGCTTTCCTGCAACTACAGTCAAAAAGTTGTATATAATACAGATAGAGATAGATGTTTGAATGATGAGAGTAAGTTGTAGTGGTAGATATGTCCAACTTCTAGGCCTCGTATCTTATCATATGGTTGTGGTGTTTTTTCAGTTTTGTAAACAACAGGCTCAATGGACCGGAGCTGAAGGGACTTGTACCATATGACTTCGGATGCTGAAGATAAACTCAGAATTCTGAATTACTGAAAAAGATGGATCCATCAATCTCCCATTAGAGACATATGTGCGATACGCCTAACTCTAATTACGCTACTTAACAATGGCTTGCCAAGAATATGGAGTCCATTGGGTATAATTACATGTATAACTTGTGCTTGCAAGCAAATAAGAGGGATGAGGAACCTCTGCAATCTTACGGTTGCTTTCTTCAGATAAATTATGTTATTGGAAATGGGAAATGGATTCTGCTGTTCATAAACAAAGCTTGAATTCAGATAAAAATGGACTCAGGGTAATTAATAAGTTTCCCTAGATTTCTACCTTGTTGATCAAATCGGTGGACATACCATACATATGAAGCTATTCTTGTTCTTTGTCATACACGAGCAGAAAGTAGGCACACCACTTTCCATTAGACATTGGGTAGACATTTCCCTTTTTACAAGAACACATGGTGCCTTCAAAACTTTGTGAATTCATTTGCATTTTATAAAGAGATTACTTCCGTTACTTGAAAGTTCTAACATACAAAAAAGGCGTAACGATTTGGGCATTATCTTGGAGAGAGGCTAGGTAAAATAGACATGTCTGTGAAGATGCGGATTACTTGCACCTGGACAGAAAGATCTTATGAAATTTCACTGTTTCTTGAGATTAACTTTAGGTCTTTCCTAAAATAATCTTTCCGGTTACTCCAAAGTTCGCATTTAGTTAGTTTAATATAATGTCGTTTTAAAAAAATTGAGTTATTGAGCTTTTAAAATTAAGTTTCGAACTAATTTCAACCCAAAATTTATTTTAGTATGTTAAATTTAAATAAGATTGAAAAATTTAATAAAAATAAAAGTAAAATGAATCCATAATATTTAATTACTTAAAATTATTTATAATAAAATATAATAACTTCAATGCCCTGCATAAAAAAGCCAACGTATGAAAACGAGCAGCTGTAATTAAAAGATGAAACGTGTAAGAGTTTGCGGTGACGTGGCCCCAAGTTAATGGAAGCGTTACACATGTCAACAAACTGATTGGTCTACCAATACTCCTGGAGAAGTCTTCAGTTTCATGTCATGTAATGCAACCAAACCTCCAAATATGAAAAACCCCACCAAACCCCTATTTCCCGCACACCCCATTTCTAGACAGCTGGAGACAGAAAAACGCAGAGCCGAAAATGAGCGCTTTCTTGTTCAGAAAATCTGCCGTTTTACGGCAAATGGTAACCCATATCACCGCCCCGACAACGATACGGTCCACCATTGGAAATCAAGTATCCAAGACACCGACGCAGGACAGAGGTTACTATGGGTTTCCTTATATTTTCAGGAACATAAAGGAGTGTAACGGCCTCTCTCGGCCTTCTATTTTTACCTCCACTTTCTCTTCGTCTTCTTCTTCCTCTTCTTCCACGGCGACGGCGTCCGTTTCTAAAGTGGGGTTGGTTGCTTGGTACTTGGGGATGGTTAAGTCGCGGCCTATTCTCACGAAAAGCATCACTTCTTCGATTATTTACGTTGCCGCCGACTTATCTTCTCAGGTGAGTAGCTAAGCCAACAGATTCCGCAAAATGCATTTCTGGGTCTCTGTGTTTCCAAATGATTTCCCCTAAAATAGGCGTCACGTATCAAATTTGTTTTCCTGAGAAATTTGATTTTGGTGTGTTGAGAAATTTTGTGAAATGAGATAAGTTAAAGGTTTGTTGGTATTTCAAATTGGAATGTTTTAGGTGATCTGTTGGTATTATATTTACATTTCAAACAACATAAACACAAGTTTGATTCTTCCATGACATGTGTTGATTATCTCACTTTCGGTGTTGAGGACTGTCTTTGCAATCTTTTTCTTTTTTTCTAAAGATATCCTTTCAAAATTTTTGTTTGGTTCGACATGAGCATTCTGTGTTAGAATGAGTTGCAGCGAATATCTTATATCAGAGTTCTCGGTCCTTCCGGTTGTAATTGATCTGCTGTTGAGATAGACATTATATAGATATGCTTTCTTATTCCTTTGAATTCAATATTGAAATTTATAAGATATTAACTGGTCAAAGTTCCACTATTGAAGAATTGTTGGCCAAAGGTTTATCCTCGTCTGAGATAAGTTGTTGGCCAAAGGTTGAGTTCTTTGTTCATTTTTCTACTTTTCTCCTTTGGGTTAGTTGTCATTGCAATTTCACAGTAACTATTTCAGATTTCTCGATGTCTTTGAAAGATGCATGCATATTGCATCAAGCTATAGGTTGGGATGCTGGATATGGGATCCTCGTAGTAGGCTGTACCAACATCTAGCCAAGAGAGGGCAGCCTTTAGAAGCAACAGGTTGGGAAACCAAGTGAATGCTTCGCGTTTTCTTATCTTTTTCCGCCCTAGGAGTAGCACAAAACAGAAAGAGGGATTAGCATTATTGACCCAATGAAAAAGCACTAACACCTTCCTCGTTGGGGCTCCGGGGTAACTGGGAAAACGCTGACGCGACGAGAAACCGGCCACTAGTTACAAAGCTCCAATAAGGTGCTTTGTATGAAAAGCAAGCAGGAACACCCTGGAACATATTGTCTTTTTCTGAAATTATACTGAACTCAAGTACTTGTACCCTCCCCACTCCCTTTGTAGATTTTCTGATAAGACGCAAGTACTGATATAAATATGTGATATCAACAGTTAATCTGTCTTGTGCCACTTAAGTTATGTTAGATCTTTATCTTGTTTACTGCTTTGAAATTTAGCATCAGATAGTTCTGTGATTTTATAGGCTGCTATTGATGTTGAGGCATATGCATAAATACGTGTTCTCCAAAGGTTGGGAGTGATTTTGTGCTAATTATAACATACGGAAGTTTCATACATGCATTCTTTTTTCAGATGATTGTGCTTCCAGTTTCAGAACCATATGATTTGGTGAGAACAGCACGGATGGGTGGATATGGGCTCATAGTTCTGGGACCGGCGTTACATTTCTGGTTCAATTTTGTGTCAAAGATACTTCCGCAGAAAGATCTGATCACTACATTCAAGAAAATGGCAATGGGACAGACTATCTTTGGCCCTGCCATGACTGTTTTATTTTTCTCCTTAAATGCCTTTCTTCAGGGTAAGCTAAAATTTCCTTTCAAATTGAGTATTTTTGTCCTAAATTTCCAATGTAATCTGCAGTGCAGCACTATTGGATAACTAATATGGTGCATTTTGGCATAATTGCTTGAAACAAACCAGAGAAACTTGAAGATAAGCAGATAAGTTCTGTAACACTTTCCAAGATTATGCTTAATTGGTTCTTCTGTAAATAAATTAAATTGAAACTGACTTGCGCACGACAATAGAATAATCATCTCCATGACTGATCTTCCAAACTTTCCAATCACTACTTGCCCAGCTTCCCACTTTATATGGTATGTAAGTGTGACATTTCTTAGGTTAACAGGTAAGGTTGGATGAAGTTTCCTTTGAAAAATTAGAGCTTGGTCATCATAAGTTTCAAGGATTGGAGGTCTAACTAGAATTCTTTTAGGGAGTGGCTTGCAATTTTCTGGAAATTCATCTGGTATCTTCCTATAGATTAAGAAAAATACTCCTATTATTTATGGCCGTCCAGAAACTGCAGCAATTCTATATTACAACCACCATCATGCTATTGCTGCTTTTACATATTTCTGCTTTGCCTAATTTAGGTGAAAATGGTGCCGAGATTGTCGGCCGCTTGAAACGAGATTTACTTCCTACAATGTTGAATGGTGTGATGTACTGGCCTGTTTGTGATTTTATCACATTCAGATTTTTCCCTGTCCATTTACAGGTATATGAATGTTCTCTTATGTTTTTACAATGTTCTCTACCCTAAATTTGAGATGACCTGATTTTTATGCTCGTCTGTGTTTCCTTCACTTTACCTTTGACAGCCATTGGTGAGCAATTCGTTTTCATATATATGGACCATCTACATGACATATATGGCCAGCCTAGAGAAAGTAGGCGCCACCAGCTAATTTGGTCGATGCTTGCCGGAATCTTTCACGCCATTTCGTGTTTTACTTCTGGCTACGCAAATTCTACATTAACCGCTATATGAGAAATCATTTTGTTCTCCTTGATATCATCAAGGTTACATGTTCCATATTTCTCTGATGTAATTCATAGGCTATGTTTACTCAACAATGTTTCTAGATAGTTTTCTGGACCTTCTTAAGTTGAGGAAGTTCCATTCTTTTTTGTAATTGTGAACTACTCAAATGGTATTCTTCGTTCATGTCCATGGTGTTTCTGCCAAACTTGCCATATGAAATCTGTTTGTAACATCAACCTATAAAAATACATATTTATATATTAAATTAACGGTACTGTTTGTTGAAGAATTCATAAATTTAACCGAAAGCAATCAAGTAAACCTCGTGTAGATGATTCTTCAACTGAGCTGTTGCCATGTCCAAAAAAAGACATGACCTTTCTCACACGGTCCCTGCAATATGTTGCTCTCCTTAAGCCAAACTATAATATATGAATTATTTTTGGAACTAAACATTATGAATTTTGAGTTTAGTAGATATTTTTAAAAGGTTTCAAATTGAAATTTCTTGCATTTATTCTCATTATACATAAAAGAACCATTTAAAAATGATCCATTTTTGTGTGAAGGGCTATATTAGAATGGTACATTACTCATTACCGAGTTTCGCACTAATAGATGAAGATTTTGATCTGAAGCTTATTGCCACCACCAACAGATGCTAATCTGTAGAATGCAAAACAACATGGTCGAATAGCAGAACTATAAGAATATGATCCATGAATTGAGCAACGACCAGCAATTGCAGAAATGTAAATTGTCCGGTAGGAGTTAAAAAAAGCTGTATATTATTGATGATTCAGGGTACAGGGATGGGAAACCCTACCGAGGTTGGAGAGGAAGGGAGGCTGAGAAACTATAACTCAAAAACGGTAAAAAGGACCAAAGAGAAGATATATAGATTAAAAATGGGGTTAACTCTTTTTGGAACAATGGTACCCTAATACTATCTAATTTTACACTTATGAACATTGTTTTTCTGTGGCAACTATCACAGAAGGTAAGTCTAGGCAATATGTTTGCCTTTATCTGAAGAGAACTGATAGATGTAGAGGTGGCTCGTCTTCTTGTTTCTACAGGATAGTCACTTCGGCAGTACTCAGTGATGCTACGACACAGAGACGCAAGCAAAATTGAAGTAAAAAGATTGATCCCATAGTCTGAATCACCAATCTGATAAAATTCTAACCGGTACTAGATTCCACCAAAGTATAAATTCACTCCTCAGAAGCACGCAAGGAAATTTTCTCAAGTTGCGTTGTCCAGTCTTCTCCAAGCAATTGTGGATTTGATTGCACTGAAACCAGAAAATCCGTCATTGATCCATAGTGTAGCTCTTTTGCCCCTGGCATGTACTTCCCAGTAAACATTCCATTATTCAAACCTGTTGTTACAATACCATTTACCGATTTCAATTGTCGATTGTTATGGCTTATAGCAGCTAAACCCATACAAGGTTCAATCAACCTCTTCAAATATGCATCTAATGCATTATTTAACAGGTTAACACATTCAACTGACACATTGATACTCTCAGCCTCCAGTGTCCTCTCCAACCTACTTCTCAATGACCTTGTATCAGGCAGCTCACCGTTGTTTAAACAAGTCTCTCTAAGGTAATTTTTACATGCAGACAAATTTGCAAGAGTTTTACGAGCTCCACCCTTACTTATAGAAATTCCAAAGGGAGCAGTGACTGGGCTTCTACTCTGAACACCTGGGCTACTTGTCACCTGCTCAACCTCTTCACCCTCTTCCACAGAAGCAACTTCAACTGGAGGCCTACTACCAAGAGAAAGTAATTCTGTTGCACTTTGCTGCTCTTGCATCCTTGAGCTTGGTTCCTCGGACAAGATACTTTGGGGCTTTCCAAGTGGACCCAAAGGACTTGGGCGATCCCTGAACTTGCGATCCCAATTAACAGGAGATCTTCCTTTCCGAGGAGAAGAAGCAAAGGCATCCCCATAAAGTGACTGAAGGCAATTTCTCTGGTATCCATTGACACTTTTACCATTAATGTTACATCCCTCCTTCTTAGCACCTTTTGATGGGGGGACTTTGGCAACGCAGGCATTCTTAAGAATTGATTTGATAAGACGATTATGAAGGGGAATATTCTCTCTACCAATAATCTTGACACAGACCTTGTCAAATTCAGACTTGGTAGTCTTGAAACTAAACAATCTTCTGAGCTGATCAAAGTACCTATCCGCTCTCTGATGTCCAATCTTCTTGATCAGAACAGATTTGAGCTCCAAGGTATCAACTCGAGCAAATGGTTGATTAGACACCATCTTTTCACTACGAGAAATGACCCAAATTTAACAAATCCAGCTCCCCATCATAATCTGGAACTTCCAATCATATACCAGATCATACTCATTCCAAAACCCAAAACCTAAAAAAACCCTAGTTCCCTAAATAGCGTCTCCATCTGCATAAAAAACAAGAAAGATTATAGAGACAGACTAATAATGCTTACAGTTTCTGATTCTGGAAAAACAAGAACATGCTCAGTTCGGCAATTCAGCTGAAAAAAAAAAGCAACTTTCTTCATCTACTACAACAATAATATCGAGCTCCAAGCTCGATAAAAAATACAGAGAATAAAAAAAAAGGACAAAACAAAGAGTTTGTATTTGAGCGTAGGCAAGCAGAAATCAAAATTCGAAAAGGGGGAGATCAGCGCAACCATTTGGAGAATTAATTGAAACCCATTTGAGATGAGATCGAAAATCCAAAACCCACCAAAATGAATTGAGATTAGAAGCAAGGTAGAGTAACATACGCACCAAAGAGGAACTAGGGTTTCCTTTCCTGTACGCTTTCCTGCTCAAATACGTATTGGGCTATTCCGGGTGATCGATGCTTTGTCTGTTGTCTCTTTATTTTGGGGTTTTTCATTCCATTTATATTAATACTACAGTTGTTATGTCGTTCACAACAGAAAACAGACCAAACTGGTGGGCTCGTTGGATCGGATTTAGACACAACACATACATCGGCTTTTGTACAAAGCCCCTGTTAAGTAGCACACACCAATCAATTGCGACTTAACCTTATCTTTCTTTGTAACCATCACTTGAGTTAATACTTTGTGGCTGATCAAAGTGCTACATTTACCTTAACATCAAACTGTTCTTAACGTTTCAGTGACTTTGATTCGTATTTATTAAGTATATATACTAAGGACGAACGGGATGGACGACCACGGAATTCATCTCGTTCGTCCGTTTAATCTGACCG
>JAOTAY010000190.1:37233025-37250378 GCA_025629805.1 Erythroxylum baracoense | reverse complement strand
TTTCTATAATTTTCTAAAAATATAAAAACCCCAATAATCCTCTCCAATTCAATTTATCACTCACAAAGCCTATTTTTCCAAAAAATCACACTTATTCACATTTATACCGGGAAGAATGTCATGAATGCATGTACAGACATTTTTCATGTGCACATATCACTGTTCACAATTGCACGAGCATCAGATGTGTTGTCCTAATTTCTCTGATTGGTTTTCTCGTATACCCGTTTCCCTGGTTCGACCCGTTATATGGAAACGGGATGTTACATTGAATGATTTGTCTCAGTATCAACACCCTTAAGTAACGCAGTAACGTGTTACCCAGCAGTAGAAAACATGGGATCAACAAATGTGAATTAATAATGGTAAAATTTCTTATTGACAGAAATAAAGCATGAGAAGATGAGAAGCTGCGACAGAACCAAAGTGAAGAGATGGAAGAGTGAATAGTAGCTTGGGTCAAACTTATTAATTCGTCACATCAGCTACAGTGAAGAGAATAGTAGGTGGCTGAAACAAGGAAGAGAAGAGAGCTGGGAGAAGAGGAATTGCGTGAATAGTGTAGGTAAACTTTACTATAGCACAACATGCAGATTTCGTGCACGATTTCGAAGAAGAGAAGGTGATGGACTGTATATCTTTCAACACAAATAACAGCAAACGAGTTACAACATAGAAATAAGCAGATGAAAACAAACCTGGATATCACAAACAGCAGAAAACGCACTAGAGGGCAGAAGACGCGGAAATCACAGCCGGTAGAAAAAGCAGAAGAAGGCAAAGAGAAAAACGCAGGCGTAAAAACAGCACGCCACACAGCAGATTCCAGAAGTAAAATGCACAGTCAAAGGAGATAAAAACTCAAGAATAAACAACTATAATGACGCAACAATATAACAGGAAAAACTCTAGTGTCGAATGGGTAAGAACGATAAGCTTTATCTTCATCCAAATCCATTCAAAATGGAAAAGATAAGAAAGAAGAAACTTTTGAGACCAAGACGAAGACAAGAAGTTAGAGAATATGTTGAATAACTATGATAGTTGTTTTCGATTTTAATAGAATGAGTTTGCTAAAATGATAAAACGTGTTGCCAAAATATAGAAAAACGTTATTTTCTTGTTTTTCTAAAACTGTTGTAGTTTTTAAATTTCAAGAAATAAAAAATTACAACAAACTTAAACAAACATGTTTTATTGACTTGTTTTCATTTTTACAAAAAAGGGCAATGAAAAACGTAAAAAAAAGAGAAAAATGTTTGTTGAAGTTTTGGTTTGAAAACTGGTAAAATATTGAATAAAATTAAAGAATTTAAACTATGATTAAAGAATGATTTTTTTTCATCAAAAAATTTTAAGTTTAACTACAAAAATTGTTAAATAAAAATTTATTTATTTATTTTGGTTTATAAAAGTCAATTAGTTTTTTAAAATTAGTTGATTACTTAATAACTCAGTTGGTTTGTAATAACAGAGATTATTAGAGTAAATTAAACCGAAAAATTGAAAATTAAATCAAAATATTGACTTATTCAAAGTTTTTACTAATAAATTAGTCAAATCAATTGAGTTTTCTAGGAAAAACCACGACCATTAACTAGCATGAAATCGTATATTGACTAGTTACTATGAGGAATCAAAGATAGATCTTACGGGATGAATTTTTCTCGACGTGTCTCTTAGTGTTGTCATCTCACGTAACCACATTATTATCTTCCTTTACTAAAGTGTCTTGACATAGCCTCGTAATAGAAATCATATAATGTTCTCATGTTCCATGAATATAGGACAATCATGATAACAGGATAATAAAACACGATGATGCAGAAAATATCAATATGCCAACAACGTATATCTCTTTTGAGCTATCTATAAGCACAACAATGAATTGAAAACAAGCATCATATCATCCTAGTCCGAATAACAAGATGGACAAACAATAGTTGGATACAAATTTAGATTGCAAGTCAAATTTTTTTGATACCAATGTTAGTAATTTACAGATGGATTAGGATTCATAGACATGATTAATCTCTTTCATCATTGAAGGCCAATGTTAGTAATCATAGACATTCTAACTACTGCGCCTCGGCCATTGAGGCAGGAATATTTGATTCGTTGGGTTCCTCCCGTGGTAGTGTGGATGAAACATAATACCGATGAGGCCTTTAAAATTTCAAGTGGGGTGGCTACAGCAGGTGGACTATTACGGGATCACCTTGGCTGCTGGAATGGAGGGTTTTCTATGCGCATAAGTACTTGTACTCCTGCTGCTGCTGAGCTTTGGGGAGTTCTGCAGGGTCTGCAACTAGCTTGGGCAACTGGTGCTTCAAATCTCATCTTGGAGGTAGATAGTCTTTGTGTGGTCAAGATACTCACTCAGGATTGTGTTCCATCCAATCACCTCTGGTCCCTTGTGACTGCTACTAAAGCGTGGATAAATCGTGACTAGGTAGTGCGAATTGTTCACACTTACAGGGAAGGCAATTGTGCCGCCGAGTGGATGGCGAATATGGCCATAACTCTTTCTCTTGGCTACCATGAGTTTCCTCTCGCTCTTGCTGGAATTTCTCACATTTTAGACGGGGACAAGATTGGCGTTGCCTTCCCTCGATTCTGCCCTGTGACTTAAGGCTTTTGCCTCTTCTTCTATAAAAAAAAAAAGAACCTAACCTTTTTGCTTGGTTGTGTTAGGGAAGTGCTGGACAATGTAGCAGAACTAGGCCAATTTTTTAAAGTAGCCAGGCACATGTTAAAAGCACTAATCCAATATCATATTTGCTCATTCGTGAGTGTGGTCCAGTAGCAGATAGGAAACCTAAAGGCAAGCATCTGCCATCACTTGTAGGTCCTCCATCACTAGTCTAACACTAGAAAGGTAAAAGTGTGCTAGTTATATAAACATATGTTCAACATTTACTTTTTAGTAACTTACTGTTCTATCTTTGTTTCTAAGATAATACACAAATCACATCAGTGTGATTAGTAAATAACTAGATATATATAGTTTTAAAGCGTGTACAGTTGGCTATCCAGCCACCGGCCAACTAATCACTGATGGTCACATTTTTAGTTTCTTGAATATATATCAGAGGGTGAAATAGAAAGAAGAAGCAATGGTGGAAAGCTACAGGTGCAGACAAAATCATGGTCCCAAAATCTATATTATCACTTTCATATTGAGAGCTAACTAATGCCAATTAGATAATCACTTAGTGGGTGTGTTACTTTGAAACTAATCGTCTCATTGAGTGTGTCTCAAGGCACATGACCGCAAAGTTCTCTCAGAACATCATTATAACCATATCGTAAGTAACAGGCTTCTAAATACTTTTTAACTTATTCCAGAAGGCCAAAAGTAACCAGTAGAATTCTGCTGCATGGACTCTCAGAAAACACTCATTACTCACAAAAGTATGTACTCAAACGTTATTTTTAAGTGTCTTATTTGCTGATGGAACTTGATCCTGTCACAAGTTATCCTTTTGCAGTAAACTAAACAAATACTGACCGTAGTTTCAGTAACAATCCCAAGAAGACTTTTAAAAATGAAAAACAAAGTTGCTTGGAGGACAGGACGGAGGGTTGGTTTTACTTTTACCATGTTCCTGAATCCTGATCACTGCACAGTATTTCATTAAATCGCAAGATTGAAGTAGAAGAAGCTTTGGTTCTGGTGTTCTTCGAGGTTTCCGAGATGTCTCGTTCATTTATCCTCAACCCTATTCAGTATAATCTGTTATAATCTCGAAGAAACCTAGTGTTTTACAGTGTGATAACTGATATATACTATAGCCAACATAATTTAACCATCTTCATACCAACCTCGTGAGACCCTCAAGCGAAGTTTATTAACCATTGTTCTGACATGCCAGTGTGAAAACTAAACGACAAGTACGAAAACAGTTTTCAGTTTCACCAATCTAACCTAGTATTTGTAGAAGTAAAATACATGCACTACGTACACATAAACTAATAATACGATTGACGTGTAAAATGAATCACTTCTTCCTTTCATAGTTGACCTTATCATTTTCTCTTCATTGAGTGACAAGTAGTCAACTGCATTTGGCTTTGAAGGGACCTCTCTACCTAATCGACAGTAATAGAATAGAGATGTTAAGGGATATTGACCTTATGCACGATTTGATTTCTGTTACACCTAGCTTTATATTTTATTGTTTCATAACAAGGAAATGTGACTATTGAATTCAAGCATACTTTTGTCCAAGATTACATTAGTTAACCAACAAATGGGTCATCACAACAGCATATACAGAGACCCAAGGATAAAAAATTCTGGTAAATTGGGGAATGCTATACAAGTTATTGGACCATTTCTAAGAAACATCGACATGCGTTAAAAGCAAGGGATGGATGATTAAGGAAAGATGGAATAAGATGTTGCATCTTTTCTTTTTAATGGAAACCGATTAACATACGAATTGTTAGCTTAGTTTACAAAATTCACAAGGTGTTATTCTTCTCCAAGTTAATGCATTTTCAATCTATCTTTATCTATTGTGTTTGCTTGAGAGCTGTTTTCATGCAGTTTAAGAGCTAATTCATTCCTGTCTTCACTCAGGCACATTATCCCCCTCTCTCTTTCTCAGTTGCTTAAGTCATCTCTAGATTGTCCTTGTTAAACACTAATCAATTGTGACTTAAGCATTTGGTGAAAAGATTAGTATGAATCACATAGTGCTTAAGGTAAATAGTTATGTGATAATTGTATTTTTAACAAAAGGGCACTTCCTATATAATTTTTAATTCGGATATTGTTAAAACTCTATTTATGGAAAAAAAATGGAGTCTATTCTTTTAAAATAACCAAAGAAGTAGTTTAATGATTACGAGGGCAAGATGTAGCTAAGGAGTCAATTTTGAAGGCAATAGGCTATAATGCCATTGCTGTTTAATTGCAACATAATAAAAGATCATCTTAAAAATAAAAAGTAAGCAGTAATGAAAACTCATTGCAGAAGGGTCCCATTTCTTTTCTATAAGACATAATGTTTTAAAAAGTTAATAAATTTGGTCGGTTTAATCATAAAAATTATAAACCGTATAATTTTTATTCAGTTTTTAATTTCTGGTTTAATTTATTTTAATAATTTTTATTGTTAAAAATTGATTAATTTATTAATTAACCGATTGATTTTTGTAAATAAATAAGTTTTTATAAATCAAAATAAATAAATTAATTTTCATTTAACAATTTCTATTTTCAATTAAACTTCAAATTTTTCGATAGATAAAAATAATCTCTTTTAATAATATTTCAAAAATTTTAATTTTATTTAATCTTTAGCCGGTTTTATGACATTCTAATATTGATTGAGCCTTTTAAACTATAAACCTTTTATAAAGTTTTATGCTTTTAAATTTCTTAGTTTTTTTTGAAAGGATTTTAAATTTCTTAGTTTAAAAAAGAGTTAATCTAAAAAATTATAATGTTTAATGTTATGTATTTGTGATATTAAAAATTACTCATTTTATATTAAGTAATTAAATATGTATTATTTTAGTATTTCTCTTTTTATATTATGAATTAATAGATTATTTTATTAATCAATATATTAATTTTTATTTACCATCATATTTTAATATTCTTTACATATATATATATATATATATAGGCATAATACTTAATTAATTTAAAATTCAATCATACTAGTAACATTTTTATAAATTTATATTATAAAACTATGCAATTTAATAAACAATGGTTACAAAATTAACTTATACTTTATATAAATTAGAATAAAAAATAGGTGAATTTTTATTTATAAAATATATTAATAGAAAGTATGGATTTGTAATTAGTTATTACTCATAATTCCATCATTTTAAGTATATAAACGTAGAGAACAATTGTGAATAGTTGAGAAGTATTTTGCAGTGAACCATCAAGCGTTAGTTAAGAGGGCGATTTATAGGTGGAGCAGTATTAACAACCAGAAGATTTAACACTTAATCACATGATTTTGCTACGTAATTAGGTTCAAAGATATAATCATTTGCTAATACCTTCTTCTATATAGTTTGTTAATTATACACATCATCACAAGCCTTTCTCCCTATCAGTTTGATGGAATATATAAATAAGCACTCCTAAAGTTTATATAATAATTAGCGATGATTAAAAAATTTAACCGATTTGATTGGTTCAACCGTACAAATTTTGAACGGTTAAATTTTTTGGTTTGATTTTTAATTTTTTAGTTCGATTTATTTTTAATAACTTTTTTAGTTAACAACAAATTAATTTATTAATTAATGGATAAATTTTTGTAAATTAATAAATTCTTTTAATTTATATTTAACAGTATTTTTTAATTAAATTTTAAATTCTATATAAATAAATATAATCTCTTTCGATTATATTTTAAATTTTTTAATTTTATTTAATCTTTCGCAAATTTTACGATGGTAAAATATTACTTAAAAATTTTAAACTTTAATTTCTTATTTTAACTTAGTTAATAAATACAAAAGCTTATGGGCTTTAATTAAACCTATTTGCAAAGCCACACGGCAGCTATAACCGAGAGTTGACGATAAAAAACAGTAATAATTGGGATAAGATCTTCCTTATTATTTATGATATTTTTATGATATTTTATTTATAAATATATGTAAATTTTATAAAAATATATAAATAAGATTTAATAAAATAGAATTTTTGTAAATAAAAGTATGATTAAATTAACTTATGTAACATAACGTCTCTCCAAAGTTCACCAAAACCCAAAACTGAAACAGCCCACCTGTGACTCTCCACTCCAATCTCACCTCTCACCTACTCGCTGTCTCTCTTTCCCTTTCTTTCTCTCTCTAAAACCCAGAAAGCATTTGCAGTGAAAATGCAGGATCATGGGCCAGTTCCTGGGGCTTCAAGTTCTTGCTAAAGGTGTAGACTTTATGCTCATTCTTGTTCCTTTTGCAGGGTTCTAGACCATGAGACCAATAAAAACTGTCGCTTTAATGTGAGAAGAAAGCACACATTTCAAGAGGCAATGTGAGGAGCCAAAGAGAGCAGATTTCACATTCTCTTCACAAATGATGGTGGCTGCCATTTCAGAAGCAGCTTCTGCTACTGAGAAAACCCCAAATCAGACCTCAAGACCTCCACTTTTACCCTCTGAAAGAGACCAACAACACAACAATGGTGTTCGCATTGCGAACAGAAAACCCAGAGGCAAACAAGTGCCTTCTAGGTACCTCTCACCTTCTCCTTCAACATCTAACACTAGTACTACTACTGCCACAACTACTACTAGTTCTTCAACTTCTTCATCTTCATTTGTTTCAAAGAGATTCCCTTCACCTTTGCTTTCGCGCTCTACAAATTCCGGCCCACAGCACACACCAACGCCAAAGTCTCAATCTTTCTTGGGACCCAGAAGATCCCAGTCTGTGGATAGAAGACGGCCTGTCAACCAAAGGCCAGCAACACCAAACCAAGAAAGTAAACAAAGCAATGCCACTGCAATGTCTACTGCCACCAAGATGTTGATCACTTCGTCTCGTAGTTTGTCGGTGTCTTTTCAAGGTGAGGCCTTTTCGCTTCCGATTAGTAAAGCGAAGGCTGTGACACCACAAAATGGTGGAAGGAAAACCACTCCGGAGAGGAGGAGGGCTACTCCGGTGAGAGATCAGGTAGAGAATTCGAGGCCGATGGAGCAACATAGGTGGCCTAGTAGGAACCGAGAGGAGAATTCGGGTTCGAGGGAGAGAAACCTGCAGTTGTCTAGGAGTTTGAATTCTAATGGCAGCGTTGATAAGTTGAGGACGGGATCTGGTTTTATGGGGTTCAAGTCATTGCAGCAATCAATGATGGTTGATGACACTAGAAGGTTGAGCTTGGATTTGGGCAGTGTTAGGCAAAGTCATGATGTCAATTCAGTAAATGAGTTTTCTTTTACTGGTGATCTCACTGCATCTGATAGTGATAGTGTGTCTTCTGGAAGCACTTCAGGGGTTCAAGAATTTGGTAGTGGTGGTGGCATTTTGAAGGCAAAAAGTGGGGCACGTGGCATTCTTGTTTCTGCGAAGTTTTGGCAAGAAACTAATAGCAGATTAAGACGCTTGCAGGATCCAGGATCGCCTTTATCTACTAGTCCTGCTTCTAGAATGAGTATTTCTTCAAAGATGGTGCAAGCTAAAAGATTTAGTAGCGATGGTCCAATGGCATCCCCAAGAACGATCGGTTCTTCACCTATTAAGGGAGCAACTAGGCCCGCTTCTCCGAGTAAGCTTTGGACATCTTCTGCTTCATCTCCATCAAGAGGGATTTCTAGTCCATCAAGGGTGAGAACAATGAGTAGTAGTCCTATTAGCATGCCATCCATTCTTAGCTTCTCTGTTGATGTGAGGAGAGGGAAAGTGGGGGAGGATCGAATTGTTGATGCTCATACGTTGAGGCTCCTTTATAACCGTCAATTGCAGTGGCGTTTTGTAAATGCAAGGGCAGATGCGACATTCATGGTGCAGACACTTACCGCTGAGGTAGGGTAATGCATCTATTTTTAGGTACCAAGTTTAGTGCCAGTTGATGGAATATTAGCTACATTCATGCAGATGTAGTTAACAGCTTTAGTGGACATCGATATTGTTGGTGATTTATGAATACATACCTCATTGCGGTGTGAAAATGTACAATCGGATGTTCCATGGTAGATTAGTATTATGGTTGAGAGATAAGAAATTATATAGCAACTAAAACTGTCGCATGAAAACTATGCTACAAGATTATGCTATATGGACAGTGTCTGTGATGTTTGATTTAGAATAAGATGGGTTGTTTATATCCTTAACATGCATGAAAAGAAATTTGAACATGAAACAAAGTTGTTGAAGTCTGAGTTGGAACATCAACACAGGGATGAACTAAATCAATAAAGCTGATTGCTTGTGTATGCAAAATGGTTGGAGTTTCTGAAAAGAAGGTTTCAAACACCGGAAGACTCTAATGTGGTTGGAGATTAAACAATCACTGGCTAAATCACTCTTCTTTTGATGAATTTTACTTGGTATAGACCACAGAGGACTCAATGGAACTAGGTTGTGGTAACAGTTTTCATTTATCTGCCAGCACAAATTTACCGTTACTTCTGAAAATCCATTAGGGAAAGATGATATGCCATCTTCATGGCTAGGATGGATCTAGGGTCTAGCATTTTTGTGCTCGAGCTAATGACCAAGCTCTGGAAAGTTAAAGGTTTTGGGCTGAAGCTTGTTGTAGTACTTTAAAGAGGTTATTGCTATAGTATAGATTATTATAATCCATGGTTGACTTTGCACTGACATTATATATTCTCTCAGGGTCGACAACAGATTAAATACAGTAAAACATTGAAGATTAGAGACTTGCAAAGCTTCTATTTGCCCAAACGGGTTTGGAGTAAACATATATTAACTGCTTGCTCTTATCCTTTCTTAGGATTTTGCCCAAGACTGGAGAGGTCTAGAGAAACTATGGTTAATGGAAACACTATAGATTGGGTATATGAAATACTGCTCATTAACATTTTGTGGAGATTAAGCTTGCAAATGAGATTTATGGATTTTTCTAGTAATATTGATTGAGAAGCGTCTTTTGTGTTATACCATAGAGTATAAGTTTATGATTTATATATCAATATTGGAAACTAAAAGATTGATACTCTAAGCCCTTTTTCTTTAGGTTTTCTGGGGAGTTTACGTATCATGCAGACTAGAAAGTAGACATCCTTGTATATCATGCACATACACTGCATTGGGTAGTGGGACGACTTCTTAGTTTGTCCAGGCTGTTGGTGGTGGGGAAGTCAGGTGGTTAAAAAAGATTACATCTTGTACATGTTGATTTCAGCTCTTTATCTACTTAATCCTATGGGATTTATTTTTCAACCAGTTGCAAAATACTGGCTTGTCAATGTACTACTATGTTCTTCTGACTTTGGCATTATGCTTCCGGGTATCATGGACAGAATAATTGGTGTCTAAAATACATTGCTTAATGGGCGTTCCTTGTCTTAATATTATAACTTATTATTAGATATTTTAAAGTTGGCAATGCTCTCACTTTAGCCAGGATCTCTAAAACAAGGGTTAATTGCTGGTAAACAACACATGATATTCTTAATAAAAAAAAATCAAGTAGTTTTAGTTTAACTGTTAACCCCTATGGTATTGAAAATACATAATTAACACGATTGAGCTTTGATTGACTGTTAACTATCTTCAGAGTCCAGCAACTCCTTTTGAGATGCATTTTGGGACCAAGGCCTGGGAACCAAACTGAAAAAAAAGGGCTTTAATAGTCAGTGTATCTAAATGCTTACAAGTCTAACATTCCGTAGAGATAGTTCCATCATTTCACTTAAGATTCTACTTCTGTTATTGATTCTGTCGTATGCTTTTTCTTTTCATTTTAGCTCTTTTATGTCTACTTGTTAGCAACACTGGCTTCTATGTTTGATATGCTTTGATACTAAAACCAGTATAGGAGATAACTCTAGTAATTTTATAGATCTAATGTTACTTTTTTGCATCAGAAAATTTTGTGGAATGCATGGGTGACTATTTCAGAACTCCGACATTCTGTCACTCTTAAAAGAATCAAGCTTTTACTGCTGAGGCAAAAATTGAAGTTAACTTGTATCCTCAAGGGACAAGTAAGTTCAGTATGACTTAATTTAGTATTTTACTTGTTTTCAATATTATTCTTTATCTGTATTTTGTATTCAATTGGATCATCTTCATCACAATAATTGTACGCACAAATATTCTGAATCTCTATGATGACATAAGCTGAAATTTGTGGTGAATTTTCTCTACAATTGTTTATACCCATTCATGTAGAAAAATATATTGCCATTCCACCAAATCTCAGGACACTTTGTCTTAAACTTCAAGGAGGGGGATTCTTGAAAAAAGGGGATTCAGCAGTACCTTCTCTTTAGCATTTCGGATGGGAATTAATGGACTTAGAGAAAAGAAATCACTCAAGTGTTCATACTTGTTATCATACCAGATTTGACCTTTTCTGGTTCTTGGCCAAAACCATGGGGTACTGCCCTGTTTCTTGCCTTCAGCTCTGGTGACCATCTCTTGCTTTGATTTTTTATTCAGTGGTCAACAAAGATAAATTCAAACCTAATATTCATCACGAAAGTTTAAGACTTGCTAATTCTCTATGTATCTATATCCCTTTGAGACTTGATAATTTCATACAAGCTTAATTGTCCGTCCCTTTTTCTCCTTGGAATTTCTTCCCCAGTATTTTTGTTTTCATACAAAGTCTGTGGGATGCTTCTTTTCCTGTTTCAACCTGCCAATTATGGCCCAAAAGACCTTTCCTTGTTCTGGGAAATTTTTTGCTCCTTTGGAAATTCAGTTGCTATTCAATCCAGACCTAGAAATTATTCTGTCTGGAAACATTGTTCCTCAAAATATTGTGGAGCTATCACATAAGCTAGGAGATTCCAAGGAGTGTTCTGTCTAGGGATCAAACTATTTTGTGATTATGTTCCATTGGGTCACTTACCATGCCTTAGTCGACCAGATGGAGAACAGCTTAACTGTTACTTAAACTCATTCCACCATTCCCAGTTCTATACATATTAAGAGCAGTAAATCATCATTTATCCAGCAATTTGTAATGATATTTCTGTAGAACAAGATTATGATGGTGCAAATAGAAATCTAAGATTTATTGTTGATCACAGATGTTAATTTGTAATGATATTTCTGTAGAACAAGATTATGATGGTGCAAATAGAAATCTAAGATTTATAGTTGATCATTGATGTTGATTGTACTACACTGCTGGTATTCATTGTTTATATGTAAAGTTATTGTACTACTTTTGTGCTCAGATTTCAATTGGCTGGTTTTATAGTGGAAATTTTCCCTCTTGTCTTAGCTGAAAGTCATTGTTCTTGAAAATGTAGATTTCTCATTTAGAAGAATGGTCAAATCTAGATAGAGATCACTCTAATTCTTTGGAAGGAGCAACCGAAGCTTTGAAGGCCAGCACTCTTCGTCTTCCTGTAGTTGGGAAAGCTGTTGTAAGTGCCTACATTTTTTATCTTTGAGGCTAAACAGGGTGCTTTTAGTGGAGTTGAAAAACCTATATTTTCACGATTGTGCTACAGGCTGAAGTACACAATCTGAATGATGCTATTAGTACAGCTGTTGATGTTATGCAAGCAATGGCATCCTCCATATGCTCATTATCCCCAAAGGTAACTCATTATTTTTATTGGATAGTATGAATTTAAACTTGAACGTGGTAGAGTAAGAAGTTGTGGGTACTTGTCTTTCAAAATCAAGAAGTTATGTGTAGCTAATATCAAGACGTCATCTGTATTCCTAGGCATTGGAAAGTGTAGCAAGTTGGTTTTCACAACAAAGGTTAATGTTGAGTTAATGTAGATAACTTACGGCTTATAATTAACTTAAAAGCTAAAGGATATCCATGTTAATGGAATGATGTAACACTGATCAATTTCCCAACTTTGAATCGTTCGATAACTATTGATCTTTAAGGTAGTCAACTCGAGCAGCAGCGAGAAAGTTCATAATTAACTTGGTTTTATAACTCTAGTTGAGGTCTGAAAGGACTGTGGGTGGAAATTCTAAAGCTGGGTTACCATTTTGCGTTCTAGACCAGACTGGCTTTTACATTAATTTTCTGCAGCTGAAATTGTTTTCATTATGGTCAATTACATGCAGCCCCAGTGGCATGAGAATTAAAAAAGGCACCTTTGCTTTTTAGTTTCTCTGAAACTTTCCATAGTATTAGAAGATTTTAATTTGCTAATTTCTTAGAAAGAAAATGTTGTAGAGGCTGAGAGTAATCTCTGTAATAGTAGCCTAAATGTTAATTTGACGAGGTTCCAGTGTTCTGACGAGTAATTTGTTGCGTTCCATTGGATATTTTGTGGCACATATATCTCCATAACAAAAACCATTTGCGTTTACAGGTGGAGGAAACGAATTCTTTGGTGGCTGAAATTGTGAATGTGACTGCCAAGGAAAGAGTTTTGCTTGAACAGTGTAAAGATTTTTTGTCCTCTTTAACAGCCATGCAGGTAAGCTGATAGTTTCTTCTGCTACGACTGACATACAGTGTTCTTCTTCATTTATTAATGAATATTTGATATTCATCCATAAACAGGTCAAAGATTGTAGCTTGAGAACACATATAATACAAGTAAAAGGTTTTCAACTACCAGCAGCCTGACAAGACATGTAGGACTGATCTCACTCACTCCTTTAAGTGCTAACATTACGCCCAGCCTCTTCTTTTTCCACTGCGTGGAGGTAATAAGCATGGATTTATGATTAGATTAGCTTTACCTTTGGCATTCTTTTGAAGTAGTTGCGACCTTGTAACTCATATATTCACCATCTTCTTATCTGAAGATAGCAAAAGAGGCTTTCCCTATCCCTCCTGCTAGTTAGTTGTATACGAGTATGTTCTCTTTGGTTTCAGTCAAAAAGGAAAGCGTGTATGTGTGTGTATATATGTAACATTTATGATTCAGCTGATCAGTGATTAAATTCTGGAGCTTTTGCCAACTTGATTTTCGGTATCTGAAGTATGACCTTATATCATGGTTGTTGTTTGTGATAAGTCCAGTTCCATTGCTTCCAAGTGTGGGGAACTGGTTTCCATATTCATGTTCATCCAAAAGAAACTTCCTTTCCTTCCTTAACCAAACTCAAAATCCACTCTTGTATCATGTATACAGCAATTATGAACAAATGTGCCTTCGTCAATGATTATAATCGAGCTCAGACTATTCAGAATCGTCCGACTCATGATTGCTAGGATCCAAAGCTGAAATGTTAGACAGCACACACCTACAGAAACATCCTTGATTTATGTCTATTTCTGATAAGACACCATTACTTGAAAAGTTCATTGCAAATCCAACAATGGCTATAGATCTCATCAAGATGGTCCATCCACTTGTTTGGTTTCTAGTCTCTACTTGGCAAAACTAAACCCTCTCAAATATTCCATGGATGGTCTTTAATAATTCTTAAATGTGGGACAATTTTTATGTATGCATGCTCCAAAAAAGTTATTACTTTGTAAAAAGGGTATTCATTGTCAGCTCGTGACTCAATTTTGGTTACTTATCTTTCTCTTTGAACTTCATCTTAGAAAAGGAACTTTTGAGTATTAAAAGTTATATTGACTATCTTTGACTAATCATAGTCAATGACAACCCACGTTGTAAGTTCCGGCGCATGGGGAAGTGCGGGTCCATGAGCCCATCCGCTTACCCAACATGCACTGCCGGTACATGTAATCCACCCCTCTCTGTACAGAATGCATCATTATGTACAACTATGATCCTTTCCAATGTTACATTTCACTTCATTGACCTTTTAACGACGAGCAATCATTTCCTAGACCTATAAGAAGACCTACAATTCCATGGTGCTTTCTCGTTTCCATTGTTACATTCTAAAAGTTAGTTCAGAAAATGAAATGCAAAGAAACAAAACTGAACATTATTAGTTTCTGTACATGAGATTTTCGTTTCATGATCTGTTTTTAAGGTTCTTATATTGGTTTGATTAGCTAATTGCTTTCAACATCACAACTTTGACTTTAAACATTAATTGCAACAGAATCTGATTCAACAAACTAAATAGCATGTTTTGGAGTTTTTCGAATTTGGCTTACTTTGATCATATTTTAGACCGTCAAAATTCGATCAAGTTCAGATTCAGATTGAAATGGTAAGTCCAATCGAACTTCATGTCGAACCCAAACTAAAAAAGTATTTTCATTCCAAACTTGGGTTATAGGCACTCCATCATACATAACCTATTATTATATCTAATCATAGGTTTTGATTATCATATGGGATCGAATCAATTTAAGAGATCATATAAACTTAAGAGAATTCTCTGTTACTCTTAAGAAGATATTTAGAGTTGGTCAAACCTTTATTATTGGCTAGTTGATCTCCTCGACTCTTTTCACAAATAGTTTTTGATGACTTAATCTTCATTTTTCACAAAAGTAAAGAGAGAATTACAAGAGAACTCAAGATAAAAGTGTGAATAAAAGGTAGAGAAGCAATTTTAAGCCAGATGTTAATGATTGTATGAAAGTAATAACAGAATTATGTTTAACGTTAAATTGATATTTCTGCATTTTATCATGTTTTATTGACTGAAACTTTACATGACAGATGATAGCTATTATTAGGCACATGACCTGTGAGTTGAGTTAAGAGTATGTATGATAAGAGATATGATTGTCTACACAAATTAGAGGAAATATCAATAGCAAATTATACAGAATTAGAATAAGATATGTACCATTTTGTTGTCCTAAGCATATTTTCGGCCTAAGATGAGATTGGTATCGAATCATGCTTGGGTGACTATCGAAAGGTCCCATGTTGGGAAATTCTACCGAGTTCACTTCTTGTCCTGGTTTCTTCACACAGGGAGCACAAAGCATGGCACGGTGCCATGATCGTAAGAGGCTGACCCCATATTTGGGAATGTCCAATGGCATCATGCATAAGGAGTTGGTGATGACGCAACCCCTTCTTTTGGGCCAGTTTCGACGAGCAGGCATACTTACGTAGCTCAAGCATGGGTTGTGAGAAAACTTTTATGGATCGAACAACAACAAAAGACAAACCTGAATCTATG
Organism: Erythroxylum baracoense; assembly: GCA_025629805.1. Taxonomy (NCBI): domain Eukaryota; kingdom Viridiplantae; phylum Streptophyta; class Magnoliopsida; order Malpighiales; family Erythroxylaceae; genus Erythroxylum; species Erythroxylum baracoense. The sequence continues at coordinate 37,234,700 of JAOTAY010000190.1, read as the reverse complement.
TCGCATACATAATGTTGTTGATTAATAGTTTATTCCCTCTCTGCCTTTATTTCTTCTGTGATTTGTTTCTCCGATGGTTAAGAAACAATGCCCTTCTTTCGTCGTATATCACTTTTTTCTACAGAAACATATGCTACCTTTATATATGTTTCTATTGACAAGATAGGTTGTTTAAAGGAGAGAGGAAAAGGGTCTTGGACCTATTTGAGCCCAACATTGTAAGATTTAATAACCATAATCTTGGGCTCTTTCCTTTAGACTCAAATCTATGAGTGACATGGGCCACTAAAATATCTTACATGGGTTAGACAGTTGTGGTCTACGAGTGGGCACTAGTGCTCTCAAATGCGGTAAGCTTAGTGGGCGCCCACACCCTAAACAAGTAAATGGCATTATATATGTTAATTTTAGTACCATAAAATGTTATATATAATATTATTTTCTGAAATTGTTAATAAACACTGTGAAGGAAAATGAAGTGTCTTTATCTTTATCATATTGATTGAAGTTATTGCATATAACATAGGGAGGATTAATTTTCTTTTTGTTTAATTTTGATTTAACAATCTATTACCTTACAATGTGTTATTTTTTAGAGCTGAAGAGCTTATAGAAGAATCTTGAAAATTTATGTTGAGTTGTGAACAATACTGAAAAACTCAACCGATTTGGCTAGTTTAATCGTAATAACATTAAACCGTTTAAATTTTTGATTCGATTTTCAATTTTTCTATTCAATTTACTTTAATAATTCTTATCGTTAAAAACCGATCAGTTTATTAATTAATCGATAAATTTTTGTAAACTAATAAGTTTTTATAAACTAAAATAAATAAATAAAATTTTATTTAATAACCTCTTTTTTCAATTAAAATTTAAATTTTTTGATAGGTAGGCATGATTTTTTTCAATTATATTTCAAATTCTTTAATTTTATTCAAACTTTAGCCGATTTTATGACAATCTAATACTGGTTGAATCTTTTAAATCTTAAACTTCTTATCTGATTGACTTAATTTCTGGTCTGATTTCATTAGTTTTGAAGACAATTTCGCAAGAGAATTATTAGATAGAGAAAGTTATTCATGGAGTTTTTGGTTTTTATAGATTTATTGAAAATATTATTTTAGTAAGTGTTAACCTTAAATTAAAGGTAAAAACCATCATTAAATTGTTTGCTAGAATTTCAATATTTTATCCAGGAAAATGATAGTTGAGAGAAGCTCTTCACAATTCATTCATGTGAGTTCGGATCCTTTGTCTAAATAATCCTGTCCAACCTATTTAATATTCAAAATGACGTTTTGGTCATTAGACATGATTAGATAGGTTATTTTGAACAGAGAATCCGAATGAACAGCACTCGGGCTGTTCGGATTGCACTTCATTTTATGTTGATTAGATAGTGATATACAGGAGGAATGGCTGAAGGTGCAATTGCTACTATCTTCTTTCTCATTGATTCGCTAAATAGAATGTGTTGGGATATTACTTTGTTTTACTGTTGTCTTTATCATAAAGACTGATCAAGATTGTTGTTGTTGCAGGAATGTAAATGCAGAAAAATTAAAGAGACCAAATTTTACTTGATTCGATAGCACACAGCTATCTACGTCCAAGGGTCGAAACTCACACACCGGATTTTACTAGTATCAAGAAAGAAGAAATACAAGAG
>JAOTAY010000190.1:37210198-37223093 GCA_025629805.1 Erythroxylum baracoense | reverse complement strand
GCGTCTATCCTCTATCCTTTACTTCAGTTTATTTTGTTGTTAAACAATTATATAGAAGTTATTTGCGATTTAACTACATAATAATTTTCATATAAATTTTGTGATATCTTTTCTAGCAAAAAAGAGAAGTTGTTAGCAAGATTCTATATTCACAAAAAGGATAAACCATTCAACCCCCCTTCTTTTGTATCAAGTTTCTTGTACGTAAAGTCAATACTAACATGTGATTTACTTCATTCTTTACATCCTATGAGTAAACATGTCTTACTAGATCCTCCGCTTGCTTATTAGAGATTGTTCTTCATATGAAAGTGTTAAACACCTATATAGAAGAATAACTTTTAAAGTGAGAATCCAAAAGTGTTTTGGAAGTACATGAACACCTCTTCTTTGATTTCCTTTAGTTAGCTTTAATAGTGAGTTATGTGCTTTAAGTGCACTAACAGAAAGATCGTGTGGAATTTTCATTCTCCATTTTAGTTATATTGAAAGGATCCTTATACACTTTATCTTTTATAGAGATAAGCTAAGTTCTTTTCTCCTCAATTTTAAGAACTTTATTATTTAGGAAACTATGATATAGAAAATTGAGATGTTTTTTGACTATGTGCAACTTCTTAATGCAATTATACCACTCATATCCCTCTATTTAAGTTCTCATTCCTGATTCAATCACTTCCTCAAATCCTTCAATCTTTGTAACAAAATTAAGAATCTAAAAGGGGTAATTTAAGCAAGTTTTTTACCAGATTATGGAATTTAATTAGAGTATGGTCTATATTCGATGGATTGTTAAAGATGGCTTTGTTTCCATGAAATTCCATTATCCATTTTTAATTCACCAAAGCTTTATCTAGCTTCTTTCTTAAATACCACTCCCTTTTTTTTATTATTCTAAGAAAAATGGTTCTCTTCATAATTAAGATCATTAACTTTATGATAATCAAAACTTTAAATTAAGTCATAGAGCTTTTAACCCATCCTTTCCTCTAATTCAAAGTATAGAACATAATTTAATTCATCAAGTATTGTCCAAGGGACATCCAAATTAGAATCCATTTTTTAAAAATATTTCATAATGAATTTCTTAGGAATGGTAATTTGGCTCCAGATACAAAAATAAAAGTAGTTCTTTGCTTATTATGCTTTAGAATAGCATACACAAGTAGAACCTAATCATTGAATTGGTAAATAGTTAACTTAATATTCCTCGGATCATATGCCACCATTATTCTTCTATTAAAGTGTGCACTATGAATAGTAGTAACAACTAGTTTCCTTAGATGAACGAAAGTTTCTTGAATCTATCCTTTTTTATTTTTGTTTTCAAAAGAAAAATTAACATTATCTTTAATGTTTTAAAATAGTTAAAAAGTATATGTTGCTTTTTAAGTTTATTGAGACCCCTACCATTTAATGCTAAAACTAATATTAGAGGGGATTTATGAGGTTTTTAACTCCTTTAGCCTTAGATTTGCTTCTAGACTTCATTTATACTAAAGTAAACATCTTTGTGCTCTCATTGGTTGCTTTTATTCTATCATAAGATATAACTTCTCCATTTGATAGAGAGTCAATCCCTACTTAAATAATTTTTTTATCCTTCTTGAATCCTTATGTTTGATTCCTATTTATGGAGTCCACCACCTCTATTATAGCTCCCATCCACCTATCTTTCTCATGGCTATTCATTGCCTTTTGAAAGTTAAGTGGATCTCTATTACTTATAATGAGCATAAATGATACTGAATCTTCCTAACCAGATATATTTAAGGGTCTAATGGTGCTTCTTGCTTTACTTATGGGTATATTATGCTGATGATTTTTCTCTAGTGATTCATTATACATTAGTTCAGATTCTGATGGCATTAATAGTATGTTTAGATGCAAAATTGGAGTAGAAGTGTCAAGACAGTTTTTCTTTATGATGAATTGGAGGAGAAAATTTACAAAGAGTAGCCTCAAGGATTAAGTTAAATTAAAAGGTAGCATCTAGTATATAAATATAAGAAGTCACTGTGTACATTAAATTAATCTCCATAAGGAATGGTATAAAATGCTCCTATATGATTTGAATTGGCTATAGGAGATATAAGTATGATTATTGCGTATACATTAAGAGTTTCGATTATAGATCATTTCTTTTTTGCTAGATATGAGTATGATTATTGCGTATACATTAAGAGTTTTGATGATGGATCATTTATTTTTTGGTACTATATATGGGTGATATAATGATTGTTGTAAAGAGTATACATGATGAAAATGAACTAAAAACCTTTTTAGTTGAGTAATTTGAGATGAAGGATTTCGATGCTTCTAAAGAAATATTAGGAATTGAGTTTTAAAACAATAAAAACCATAGAAAACTATGGTTATCTCAATCTAGCTACATTTAGAAGGTTTTAGATCGATTTGGAATGAACAAGGTTAAACCTATGAGAACTTTATTGGAAAATCAATTTAGGCTTTCCCTAAAGTAGTGTATGAAAATAGATATAGAGGTTAATGATATGCTTATGATACTATATGCTAGATTTGTTGGATGCTTAATGTATATAATTGTTGGTATAAGGCTAAGATTGGAAGATGCTATTAATGAGGTTAGTAAGTACAAGTTCAAACTTAGGAGACAACATTGGGAAGAAAAAAAAGTTGATATTTAGGTACTTGAAGGGTATATTAAACCATTGTTTTTAACAATAAAAAGATAATCTGTTTCTTATTCGATATTTAGATTTGAGCTATGTATGAGACCTAAATAGTAAGAGGTCTACCATAAGGTTTACATTTACTCTTATAGGAGGGCCTATTTATTAAAAAAGAACATTAAAATATATTATTTCCTTATCTACATTTAAATTAGTATACATGGCAAGGAATAAGGCTACTAATGAAACATTATGGCTTTAATACTAGTGATCAATATTGAGTTCAAGCACATTCTGATATTGAAAGTATCATTTAACTAGAAAAGAATAAAATGTGTCATAACAGAATTATGTACATAAATGTGAGGATAAGATTAAAGAGTTAATTGCATCTTTATAGATCTCATTGGAAAATTTTCACACTTTGGAGAATGCAACTGACATATTGACAAAGCTTGTTACCATTGAGAAGTTCAACCATTGCTTAGAATCGATTATTGTCTTAAGATGTTAAAAGAAGCTACAACCTAACTTATAAAGAGTTTATTTTCTATGATGAAGATTATGGTGTATGAATTATATATATGAAAATGCAATCCTAAAGTTTTGATAAGGAAAGAAAGTATTTCTTGAAAGACTTTAGGTGAACATGCATGACACATAGTTATGTTCCAAAGCTTGTTCTTCTTTTAAAATTAGAGGTGAAGACATAGATTAGAACATAAGTGTGTTATCTAGTGAAGGATTTTTTGAAAAGGGACATGATTTGGGATACAAGTGTGTTAAAACCATTTAAATTTATATTGTTTAGGATATAGACATGTTAAAAGCCGTTATTTATATATAAGTACATATAATGAGATGTATAGGTTCAAACATAGGCATTTCAAAGCTCATGTCTATAATTTGAAAGATTGTATCTTAGGTTGGGTTCGGATGAATAAAGTATTAATTACATTTAGATAGATGTGAGATTTCAAAATGTGAAAGAGTTGATTGAATTTTGATAGCTCTTATACAAAAATATTCTCACTTAAAAGAATTCAACTAACATATTGACGAAGCTTATTACTACAGAGAAGTTCAAAAATTATGTATACTTTGTAAATGTCATAAGTTGTTAGACACAAATATATTGCAACCTATAAAGACTATATTTGTTAGACACAAATATATTCCAACCTATAAAGACTATATTCTCTAAAGTGGAGATATTGTGTGTGGCTCATATACAATTACATGTAATATTGGAGTTTTAGGAAGAAAATTAGTATTTCTTAAAATTCTTTAGGAAAACAAGGTCTGGGATATAGGTAAGGCTAAACAAATATTCCATTTTTGAAATTAGAGGTGAAGATACAAGCTAAAGATATAGATATGTTAGTATGGTAGACATATTTTCATAAGATATTTATTTTAAGATAAGACTGTGTCATACACCATACCTTATGCTTAAAGAAGTCAATAAGACCCATAAGTTGAAGATAAATGCATGCTGATATGATGGAGGTGTTTCTATAAAAGATATGTATGGGACATTACCATGTCGTTGCTCATATCTAAGTGCAAAGAGAAATAATGAGATTCGCTTAGCCTAACGATACCCAGTAACTTGTTGAGGCAAGTTTTTGATCTATTTAAAAAACCCTCAATGTTCCACAAGTGCACGGGTTGTAAGAGTAGTAATGTAGGTGTCGATCCCATGAGAAATTAGTGAACTAATTAAATCTAAACTTTGTCTAAGGTTGTAAAAACATGATTTAAATGAAAATAAAGATAAAATGAAAATTAAATAATCAAGTAAGGGTTTAAATGAAAATAAAATTATGAAATTAACAAAAGTAAATCAAAATGGAGCACAACCACCTAATAATTGAGATATCGAAACAAGAAAAGATCTAAGAATTATGAGAAGGGGTATTTGTCCTATCTTAAAATGCTAACATAATTACTTTTGAGCTAACTTGGTAACGGTCCTAGATTTTGGAGGCGTGGATTATTCTCTCTCAAGTTATAATTACTAAACACTAAATCATAAATCTTAATTGAATTATGAAATTTACAATCTCTCAATTAACAAAATGCCTACACTTCTAATTAGATCTTAAGCCCTCTAATAGACTATCGGGTCCTCACACAAAATCTCTCTTCGTATAAATTATCAATGTGATTATTTACATGATCTATTAGATTGTTTAACTCTTATTACCCAATCTAATCATTTTACTATCAGTTCACTCTCTTGATTTGTTACCGAAGCATGCAAATACAACAAGTAATCACAATACCCAATGTATTAATATCAAAAGAAATCACATTAACATTAATTTAAGACTAAATCCCTAAAGAAGTTTAGAATATTATTAACAACATGTTCAACATTCTCAAACCCAAGTCATACATCAAGATAAAGTAAATAAACAAAAGAAAGTAGGAAAGAACTTGAAATGGCTGCGTTGGAGTGGTTGGATAGTAGCTACAGATGCTCCTCTCCCCTTCCCTCCTTCTTCTCTCTTCCTTGTGTTGTTTATCAAAGTGGCAAATGGAGGCCCAAAAAATTAGGGTTCTTTTCCCTCCTTGTGGTCTTTTCTATTTAGGGTAAAATCTAGGTTTTAAGCCAACCCAAAAAGTTTAAATAACCTCGCAAAGTTGAATTTTCGAAGTTGATCTGTGTTTGCTATCGCACAGGCCACGATCGTGACTTGTCCATTTTGCTTCTGTCATGATCATGGCCTATGGCCTATGCCTGAAGCTTCTGCTAAACTTCCTCGAATCTTCTCCTTCCTTTGATACATAAAATTTAAGCTCAATGGCATACTCTAACCTATAAAACACTCTTAACGCAAATATCTAACTACATATCACAATCCTAACCTAAACATGCACTAATCATTCAATTTAATAACTAAACACATACTAAACTACCCACTAAAACATTATGCAATCTACCCCTATTAACATCCCCAAACTTAAACTTTTGCTTGTCCTCAAGCAAATCAAAACACACCAAAAAACAACATATACATATATGTAATAATGGGACAATGACATTAAACTTTATGAACAAATTTAACTACAAACATGATCCTTCAAGTTGTTCTCACTTACTAACTTGTGAAATATGTGCCTAAGTACTTTAGACTAAATATACATACTAATTAAGACCTTAATGTCAAACTTAGTCACTCATATCACTTACACATATATATTGATAATTATTCGATCAATCAAAATTGTAACTATCCTTAAGCGACTTTTTATAAGAAATCAGAAATCATGCTATTTACAAGATCAGTAGGATTTATTAAACAACACATTATTTTTGTTAATTTTAGTAGCGTGAATCTAACCTTTTGATGCGAAGGAAAACATTTGTGATGAACGTCCCCTGATTACTCAACTAGGCCATGTTTTTGTCAAGCGGCTTGATTGCAATGTCATTATAGCTTTTTGATGCGAAGGTAAATATTTGTGATGAATGTCCACCAATTACTCAGCTACATCACATTCTTAACTAGCTATTAGCTTTATTCATAAGCTGATTTGTTTCGAAAAGGGCCAGAGGAATAGTTATTTATTTAAGAATTACACAATTTTTTTAAAAATATTTTCTCTCCTACCTTATTTCTCAAGCTAATCATTCTCATGAAAAGATACTAACGACGCTACTTATTCGGTTGGCCTAAAATTATAAATGAATGTGGTAAATTCCTAGAGTGAATGAACCAACATCATATCCTAATTAACATGCATATTTAACCGAAATAACTTAGAACACTAATTTCATAGTCTAATAAATCTTCACAAACTAAAAGACTATTTTCAAAGTCAAATCGATTATGTTAAGTCCTAGCCATTGACACATTTACATGAATCACATCATGCAAACCTAAACAAAACTAATATATAATATGCAAAATTTGGATTCAAAATAAAATATATAATGTATATAACGCAACCCTCCCTACACTTGGACAAAACATTATCCTCAATGTGAGAAGAAAAAATAACATACAAGGTGGGAATCAAAATATAATAATATGAAAACATAAGAAAAAAATAAAGACAGAAATGAGAAGATAAAGGTTAGAACATAAAAACCTATGATGGCAATTAAGGTGGTGATGGTGATGGTGTAACATACCACTCACATTGAGCATAATCCTAAACATACGAGAGGATATTTGAGGATATACTCTATAGAAATGATACATTAGGACAATCCAATTAACTAGATCTTAGACATCGAACATATCATAAGCATTCAAAATATTCATTTTTTCCCATTTCTTTCACAAACATATAAGGTCACATATGACAACATAAATCATAATACCTCAGAGATATCACATATCAGTTTTGAGTTCAATCTTAGTACAAACATATATCACAAAAGTTACACATTAGAGATATTGTGTATCATGATATGGGATGCTAATGCAAAAGACTCTAACTAGACTCCGCAGATTCATCTGATCAGACCTTTGAGCCATTTTCATCCTCAAAATGTAAGTACTAAACTTCTACTAGATCGATTTAGTAGCTAGAACTCCCCTGAGCGTGAATTTTTTTTTTTTTGCAATTTTGATAAGTTTGTGAACTCAGTAAGTGAACCATCATTGATGCACTCATACAAGTCATATCACAATTTATTACACTTCAATAAGTATATCATATAAGCTAGTATTGCATATCACATCACATTCTCCATTGGCTTTAACTATATTTCACTAATTCAAAGCAATTTAATAAATCATTTCAATTCAATCAAATTACGCATGTAGGGATGCATATAAAAATGCACATGTGTTTTCATTCTCATTTTGTTTTGTTGTGATCAAGTTCCTATCAATGCAATTTGTTGTCCTGTACCCATTGTGGGTATCGAGTTCATGGCTCCACCGTACGTATTGCAGATACCGAGTCAATGCTATTGGAGCCTGAGGCTCTTTTTTATAATTCTGAGCTCAAGCTCTTTTCTACCCATTGGTCACCCTAGTCATAACTCCTTTATCTGATCATGCATTTCAATATGCTGAGATGTATCATTTAATATTGCATGTTTTTAGTACCTTTCATTTCAGTGTGCTTATTCCATATAACTGACTCCTCGAACCAAAGTCTGACATTTATCAATCAGTTGTACACGCATTTCATATTAAACATACAATTCACATAGAAGCACATATAAGCGAGTTTACACATCTAAGTTGACTTAAATTGCACTCCAAAAATGTTATTGCTTCGATGTTTCGGTAATGTTTGGATGTTGACGATCACCTTACACGTCTATCATCATGTAATACATCCATACGTACATAATTAACAAATCACTAACTTGTTTAATAATATAAATATAGAATCAAGAATATTTATATGTGTCATGTTTCAACGCATGCTCAATTGGCTTTTTGGGTATGTATTCTTATGCAAAGATCTTGACTATTCAATTTGTGCTTATACACCCTAAGACCTTTCAAACATTACAGCTTGTATACTACCATTTTGCAATCAGGTTTATACCTTTAAGTTAGCTTGATTTACTCCAAATTCATCAACCATACATTACACTTATCCTTATACATTTTCATGATCAAAAAGCCTCTTATAACACATACACAATTGTTACTTTAAATCTAGAATTTCAGCAAGCTAGATCTATACATTCACCAACTTTTTCCAACAATATATATATTCATACATTTACCCAATTCTTATTCATAATTACCCCATGTTCTTCAATGCTCATTCATCTATACCTTATACACATTACTTGGGTCCTTAAGATCATGTTTGCAATAAAAGAACACATTTATTTCTTTAACAAATCATAATTTCCAGCTTTGAATACAACCACATCAAAACAATCCATTCTTTAGGTTATGACATCAATTAACTACATAAACTTATCAAGCTCTTAACCAATTAATGAAGAAACAATCTAGGCTCATTCCTAGACTTAATCAAGTCCAAATATACCAATTTAGACTGAATTTTCTCTGCTGGTTTGACATGTACACAAGGCTGAAAAATTCGTCATCAACATCACTAATGTGTCTAACTTTACTACCTTCAATACTTCACGAATTTTACAAGCTTAGAGACATTACTAACACCTAAAATTTTCCAGATTTCATTTCCTTTATAGTTACTTCATTTCAAGTCAATATAAATTCCATATTGGTTACACTAAGGCTTACAAAATTCTACTCACTTATGTCATTAACAGTCACCTTTTACAAACACACTTACAGCTCTAATTTTCCAGATTCGAAAACACCTTAATAACACCTAGCTTTAGGATGAATTCCTCATCAGTTATACTTCAAATCCCAAATTATATCAACCATACAACATCCCATAAACTATTGTTTTCGAACGTGAAAAAATAGAGCAGAAAAGTACTCATTCATTCTTCATTTTCCATCACATCTTCAACACCAACACCATATTCAATCCATCTCTAATTGGCCATAATAAAATTCAGCTAACATATACCATAATAGGTTAGTATTTTACTTACTTGATTAGCTTGAATGTCACCTCAAATGTCAAGCTTGCTTAGCCTCACATGGAAGAACAATTTAACAACATTGAGGGAGTATGATGGGTTCGGCCATGACTAGAAAATGAAGACAATTTTTTAGAACAATACATGTATCAACGTTCATCCTCTTTAGCTCTCTTTATGAAGGATTTTGCATGGTTTTGGGGTAGTGATGGACAGAACTAAGGCTGAAATTCAAGGGTGTGGGTGAGATGAAAGTTTTGGTAATGAGAGGGGGAAGAGGGAGAGAGTATACGGTAGCTGAAATTTCAAAGGCAAGGAAAATGACCATGACTTCTATATATATGGTGTGAAATGAGTGGTCTTTCTTTAAAGACACTTGTCATGTAATTAAGTAAGCTACATGTCCTCCTTTTTGGATCCCAAATGTCACTTAATTCCTAAGCAATTTGTCACTTAGTTCTCCAACCCATTTGTCACTCATTTGATAGGCTTAGTCATCCTAAATTTCCACATGTCAACTTGTCTTGCTACTTGAAATTTTTCCTAGGCTAAATGTACATATTAATTCATCAATCTTCCAATCATAACAATTAACTCCAAATTACTAATTGTAATCTATCAATTTTTTATTGGTAAACCAAAATACAAGACATTAGAAATGCACAATCGTGTCACAATCATTTTGAAACTTTCATACCCTGGAACATTTCAATTGAGTGCATATAAAATCTTTGCATTTTTCTTCTAAATCATAATTCATGTGTGTATGATAATATTAGGATTGTTAATGCAATCCTAAAATCATCACCTAAATGCACCAAATTAATTCTATAATGATGTAATTCATGTGACTTAGTATTCTGACACTCTAACCCTCAGTAGTTTTAAAGACCGACTTGATCTGTGTTTAATTGTTGATACATTTAATTATTTACACTTAGCGATTAATGATACGAAATTGCTTATGATACTCACTTTAATTCATATATGATTTTAGGTACAATTTGGGAGCAAAGAAATGAGTCGAAAGCACTACATTTGGGCCGCTTTCTGAAGATTAATTTTCACTTGTCTTCATAGAGCAAGAAGAAGAAAATTAAAAGACAAGAAGAAGAAAAAAATCAAAATAAAAAGAAGAAGAATTAAAAGTGCTTGCTAGAAAAATGAACAAATAATAAGAGGTTAAAACGTATGTGATAGCAAGTTAATGAGCAAAACGATAGCATTAAGGAGCACCAAAATGTAGTCTGTGTTTCACGAAGACAAGAGCTACGTTTCACAGACATTAGAGGATTTTTAAGATATGTACAGTAGCTTGGGCAAATGATCTTCTTTATTCATCATATCAAAGCACAGTACCAAAGAAGAGAGCTATAAGAGAAGGGAGGCGTAAAAACAAAAGGGGCTTCGATAGGTTTTTTTTTAGTGGGTTGAACCATTTTCGTTGGAGAAACATATGGAAGGATAAATTCCCGACACCAGTTCGAAGGTGATATCAATGTCGACGACCCAGGTTAAGTGTATTTTACCATTTTTATTGTTTCTTTCTCTCATTAGGAATTGATTATGTTATCTTATGTTAATTGATTTAGGTTTTGTGTATGGATAATTGAATTTTCGTTATTGTTCAGTATGAACCCATTGGGTATTATGAAAGGATGATTTTTAATGCATTCATTGAATTGTTTATTTACAAACCCATTGTTAGAATTTATATATAATTTGTAATTATTATGTTGAAATTCATGTGTAAAGACTATGATTTGTAATCATTAGGGATAATATGACCTACGTTAAATGACGGATCGTATATGATTGTTGCCTTGATTAATCAGCTTTTCTAATTTGTAATTCTATTGCCTAAATACTCTAAAGACCGTATCCTAAGTTATTCAGTGGTTAGGTTTAATTAACGATCGTATCTTAATTAAACAAAACCTAAGGAAAATTCAGGTTAATTATTAACCGACGACTAATAGTTGCTAGGAGAGGTTTGAGAACAACAAATCAATAAAATATGCTTAATTAAGGTGTAGGCCGAGATTGAACTAAAGAACCAGGTCCCTACCAAATTCCCCACTTTTATCATTTTTCACATGTTTTTTAATTTGTTTTTATTAGTCTAGTTTCAATTTATTTTCTTATTTCAAAATCCAAAACCCTACTTTTAAACCTAAACACCGGTTAATTTCGTTTCATAAACTTTACACATACTCTCTATGGGATTGACCTAGAATCACCACTATTATAGTAGTAGTCTAGTTATTTTATTTTGACTAGCGTTATAACGAGCTATAAATTTTGGTATCGTTGCCTGGGAGTGTGGTGTTTTAGTTTTAGTTTTTGATTTTATTGGTATTTTGTATATATTTATTTGTAATTGATTTCTTTTCAGTTATTTCATGATCCTTTCTTTATTCTATTTTGTGTCTGTGATTTATAAAAAAATTCAAAAATGGAAGTAATTTTTCTTTAACACTTCCTCTCAATCATATAAGCAATGTTGGACTGATCAACCTAACTTTAGTTATGGATGGGATAATCAACAAAGTTACTTCCATGATAGTTTGCAGGATGCACAACAATTCTCTTATAAGCCAGAAGTTTCTTATCATGATTCAGGTATATCTCTGGGTTACTATATCAAGATATTTAATGCTAACGATCTTCAATTTCAGCAGGGTATGCATCAGCTTCAAGACATTATACAATAGACCTAATAGGATATCCCACAATTCCAGTAGTATGAAAGACAATCTTGGTCTAGTTGTTAAGATTCAAAGAGCCAACATGAATTAGGTACATCTTTAGAAGAAATGCTTAATATTATGACTGTTAACAATCTTCAAATTCAAAAAGATATGCAACAGCTCCAACAAAATATGCAATAATTGTTTCAGTAAGGTGTACAAAAAATTCGATAGGATGCTCTGCAATTCTAATAAGATGCCTTGCCTCAATGGGGAGATATTAATCATCTAGAACTGCAAAGTGAAGAGAAGTAGCTGTATCAATCCAAGGTGAACCCAATGGATGTTTGTACGGAAACTTTACAGAGTGATGAGGAGCTTGAGAATTTTGAGAGCATTACTCAACAATTTACTTGTGTAAAAGAAGTTCAAGATGAGCTTGAGGTAGAAAAAGACATATTTTTAGCTCAGAGGTAAGTACTGAGTCTATAATTATATTTGAGACTAATCTTTCACCTTTACTTAGCAAGTTGGAAGAATTAAACGAAGAAGAAAAAGGCAAAGAGTCATTCAAATTATTTCAAAAGAGCGAGGACTCAGTCAAGATTGAATGTTAGAGGATAGGGAAGATGTTGAATAAGACAGATCACCAACTGAGACCCTATCTTGAAGAACCTTACATGAAGGAGTTGCATATGACACTTGAAGATCACAATTTTGTCACATGAGGAGGAAACATGGAGTCGACCAACCAACCCAAAACAATGGCGTTTCTTAGGAGGCAAATCAAGGGAAGTAAATTTCTTTTCTTTACATTTCCACATTACTTTTTATGCATGTATGTTTCTATGCTAGTTTGTTTCTTGCTTGTTTTAAGTTTTCAATAAAAATGAGAGAAAGAATAAAACAAATAAACAATCATTTTCTAGTTTTCTATTGTTTTTGGGATTATATAGTCATGAGTAAATAATGAATTGACTAGAGAATTTCATAGCAACTTTAGCATGTATTTTTACTCTTATGATTGGTCGATGTGCATTATC
>JAOTAY010000190.1:37198694-37210098 GCA_025629805.1 Erythroxylum baracoense | reverse complement strand
TAAGCTCAAAGACTCATACTAACTCATAAAAACACTTAAACACATAAACTAACACAATTAAAACATAAATACACACTCAACACTCAAATTAACACTAAATACATAATAAATTGAACCCTAAAATATAACGCAAATCACAACTATTAATTACCTAAGCAAGCATCATATAAAGAAGGAAATGAAATGACTATATAATGGAGTCATAAAGGCTCAATTCCTCACATTGGCTCAAAAGAAGATCCATTATGCTTTTAGGCAATACCTCATTGTTCAAGTGTCAAGTTCTGAGTAAGCTTATGCAACCAACTACTTTGATCACTCCACATAGTTCACTCTCCACTCACGTAGCCTAATTTGAGTTCACTCATGCATTTAATCTCATTCCAACTAGCATGATATAATCTTATGGAAACATATTCATCACAAAGATTCAAATGTAAGGTAAATGACACACCTAATACTAACAATCCAACAAGCATCCTAAATGACATGAAAAAATACAAACATAAATGCAAAGAATACCTCCCCACACCTGAATAAAACATTGTCTTCAATATGAGAAGACATAGAAACATATAAAAGGTGGAAATCAAACACGATGAATGAAAATCAAAACCAATAGCAAGAACTAAATGGGTAAGAACATGAACTCATGGTGATTGAGGTGGGAATGGTGTCAAAGGTGGCAACTGTATACCTTGAACTTCGATGTATCGATAAAATCTCCATCATCATCCTGAAGTGTTCTGCAAATGTGGCTTCATAATTTCCTTAATCCATAAAATCTCCCATCCTTTCGGGATATTTATTGAATTCAAACTACTCCAACAATGAAAATCAAAACTACCTAACATTAAACGTGCACAACAAACCTTTAAGTTGCCTCAAAACACATCATTAAGCACCTAAACAATAAGCGATTGAAAAGTGAAACAAGTTAGAAACAAATCAAAACCAAACTAAATACTATTAATTAAAGCAAAACCACACTAAGACAAAGACAAGCAAATGAAAGACAAACAAGCTAAGTTAAGGTCATTAGCTTGACCACTCCATGTAATAACCCAAGTTTTGAACCTTACTGAGAGTTAAAATCTTAGACCATTGAGTCATATCATTTGAGAATTCATGAGGCTCATTTCATTCACATACATAATATTCTCATACACACATAAAATATGATTTTGTAAACATTGCCAAGATTGTATATGCACTCAATCGACAAATTCTAAGATTTGAAAAGTTTAAAATGATCATGATGTGAATTGTGTGTTACTTATGTCTTGAAATTTGGTTTGGTGGGTTAAAATGAGTAAATTTGGAATTAGTTGTTACAATTGAAAATTTGATGAAATAAAAAGTTCTTTTAGTTTAGGAAAAATGTCAAATTGACACATGGAAATTTAGGTTAATTAAGTCAATGAAATAAGTTACACATAGTAGTAGAATTGAGTGACAAATGGCCTAGGATATTGGTGACATTTGGTAGCTTATATATGGGACAAATGGAATGCATGCATAGGTGACAAATGTCATTATAAAATGGTGACACCTAGTATCTAATGAGTTAAGCTTCTGCAGGGATAGTTTATACTGGGTTCATTCTTCTTCTCCTTTCCTCTCACCACCGAAACACCATACCCTCACATCCCTGTGTTTTGCTTAAGTTTGTGTCCAATTTCCATACCAAAAATCTATGCTTTCACCCTTTACAAGATAGTTATAGAACTAGAACATTATTGTTTTTTCTATTATCTTTTATCCTTGCTGAAAACCCATCCAATTTCCACTTTGTATTTGAGATGATCTTGTTTGTATACAAAGCAAAGTAGACTTGATGATTTAAGGTGGAACTTGTAATATCCTATTATATGGTATATGCATGGGGTTCAACCCTAGATTAAGTATTGCATACATATGCACAACATTAGCATTCACACATGAATTGATATTTGTATACATTACAAGTAAGCATATGCACTCATTTAACATGTCCCGGGGAATGAAAAATGTTAAGTGAACATGATGTGAATTATGATTTGGTATGTCTTGAATTTTGGTATGTTTGGATTCCAGTTACTAAATTGGAATTAAATGTTATGGATTGGGATATTATTAAATTAAAATGTACATTTGGATTAGGAAAAATGCCAACAGGTAGGATAAATTGATACATGAAAAAAGGGTGATAAGCCTAAAATTGAGTGATATTTGGCATAGTTAAATGTGTGACAATTGGATCAATTAGCATGTGACAAGTGGACCAATCTTGGAGTGACAAGTGGACTGATAAGTAGGAGAAAAATGGCTACTAAATGAGAGGCTTAGTGGCTGTATATTGATTAGGCAAACGTAATACATGCCTTAAGACAAATTTTGACAATAGAATGTGACACCTAGCACGTGATGTAGTAAGTCTCTACAGCTGAGTTTTTCTACTTCTTTCCTTTGTTCACTTCATCGAAGTAACTCCTTCTTTTCTTTGTAATTTTTTTTGAACCCTAGCTAAGTTTCTACACCAAAACCATACGTATATCCAACACCAAATAGCCAAGAAATCTGTTCAAAGTTGTCTTCACCTTGCTGTTCGAAAAAAAAACCAGCTCGCTTTCACCTTGGAATTGCATTGATTTTTTCTTGCTTCGGTCAATTGGTTAATTTGGAATTTTGTGTTAAATTGGAATCCTAACAAGTAAGTAACAATCTAAGTTTTATGGCATGTCAAATGATATAAGAATGATGCTCGAATTGGAATGAAATGTATGTGATATTGGTGAAGATATGTGCTGGAAAATGTTGCATAAACTTGGAAGTTTTTCTGTTTTGTTTTTGGTATATGGAAACCGGGGAGTATAGGGTATTATGTGGATGAATTGAACTTGAATTTAATGTATAAATAAGTTGGATTTATTCCAAAGAAAGTTGATAAAGGAGTGTTCTTGAATTGAGAAAGAATTAGACCTATATGCACAATAATGTAAGATAAATTTCTAGTTTGATTTTTGATGCATGAGAGACTAGGATTTGTTAGCTGTTAATTGAATAATTTTGAACTGGAATTGGAGAGGTTATTAATGAGTAATTTTAGTATGATTCAGGCCTAATAGAGGTATAATTGATGAACTATAAGGAGGATGTTTTAACTTTGGTATACAGTGTAATAAAAATCTGGAAAATTAGAGTTGTAAGTAGAAATTCTGGTTTCAATTTCATCTTCCTCTTTCAACCTAGTTTACATATCTTTGAGGCATGCATTTGAAGAAACTCAAAGAACGAAAGTTGTATATATAGGTCTTAGCTTGACTCATGTGAAAGTGGCTTGATTAAATAGTGACTAGAGCTTGAGTTATGCTTGTTTTCCTAATACTACCTGTGATAGACCCCTATGTAGGAATCTTATATTATTTCCTAATTTTTGGGGACTTTAGAGCTCGAATTAGTCAAAGTATAAAACATAAAAAATGATTATTTATGTTTCATTAATGCTTCAGTTTGGCCAGAAGATATCTTGATAAGTTTATGTAGTTAATTGAAGTTATAACTTAAAGAAGGGTTTATTTTGATTTGTTGAGTTCAAATCTAGAAATTCTGATTTGTTAAAGGAATAAGTGAGTTTTTTTAATGCAAATATGATCTTTAGGACATGAATAATGTGTATAAGGTATGGATGAATGAGTATTGAAGAACATAGGGTATTTATGAATGAGAAATTGGTGAATGTATGAGTACATGTTGCTGGAAAAATTTTTGTGACTGTATAGATTTAGCTTGCAAAAATTTTAGATGTAAAGTACCAATTGTGTGTGTATTCTAAGAAGCTTTTTGATCATAGAAATTTTCAAGCTTTTGGATACTTGTGTTTTGTATGATGCCACAAAAAATTAATGTAATTGCTCTAACATGCCATTTTCATGGGTATGTTCTTAAATGTCCTCTGGATGTTTGGGCATACGCTCTATGGTAGTGATGTGTTACTTTTTTTGTATCAAAGCATGGTTTGGCATCCTCAGGGATATATAAGAACATATAGACATGATATACAATGAGAGACTCATATAGTGATCACCCTTATTGGTTGTTGTAGGTCATTCGCTGTAGGAGATCGAGTCATAGAGTTAGCTAACCTTGAGTCCATAGAAGCCAATAAAGAGTCTCCAGTACCTCAGTTTGAACAAATGTCTCCAAGAATTCCTAAGAGGAGAGAGCAAAGGGATGATAAACTTAAGAAGTAGGGGGCTGTAGACTTCTATGGAAGTATAGACCCTACAGTGGCAGAACGTTCGTTGGAAAGAACAGAGAGGGTGTTTGATCAAATGGACTGCAAGTTTGATGAGAGGTTTAACTACACAGTCTCGCTACTACAAGGTCCAACATATCAGTGGTGGAAGACTATTCTTAGAAGTTCTATTCGACCTTGTAGACTGACATGGGAAGAGTTCCTTAATGTTTTTAAGGAGAACTATATTCCAAAGATCTACCTGGATAGGAAGATGAAGGACTTTCTAGATCTAAAATAAGGAAGTCTTACTGTAGCTGAGTATGAAATACGATTTAATGAGTTAATGGGGTATGCTACTGATTTAATTATGACTAAAGAAGATAACTATAGGCGATTTAAGGATAGACTGAATATGGAGAACAGAACGAGGTTGCCCATTACTAATTTGAGTAGTTTTATTAAACTATGAGCTGCCTCAATCTGAATTTAACAGCTATTAAAAGATGGGCAAGGAGAGTATAGGCAAGAGTTCAGAGTGAAGAGACATGGTAAGTCTCAAGTTGATTTTGGTAGGAGATTCAATAAATGCCAGAGTAGATCATTCCGGTCACATACTAGATCTAGACATATTAAACATATAACTGACTCCTTAGACCTAAGTCTGGCATTTATCAATTAGTTATATGTGCATTTCATATTAAACATACAATTCACATAGAAGCACATATAAGTGAGTTTACACATCTAAGTTGACTCACAGTACACTCCAGAAAATGTTATTGCCTCGATGTTCTAGTAATGTCTAAATGTTAACAATCACCTCATGCATCTATCATCATGTAATACATACACAAATAGTTCACAAATCACTAAGTTGTTTAATTATATAAATGTACAATCATGCACATTTATATGTATCATGTTTTAATGCATGCTTAGTTGACTTTCCAGTTATGTATTCTTATATATAGATCTTGACTATTCAATTTGTTCTTATACACCCTAAGACCATTCAAATATTATAGCTTGTATACTACTATTTGGCAATCAGGTTTATACATTTAAGTTAGCTTGATTTACACCAAATTCATCAACCATACATTACACTTATCCTTGTACATTTTCATAATCAAAAAGCCTCTTATAACATACACATAATTGTTACTTTAAATCTAGAATTTCAGCAAGCTAGATATATACATTCACCAAACTTTTTCCAGAAATATATATTCATACATTTACCCAATTCTCATTCATAATTACCCCATATTCTTCAATGCTCATTCATCCATACCTTATACACATTACTCATGTCCTTAAGATCATGTTTGCGTTAAAAGAACACATTTATTCTTTTAACAAATCTTATTTTCCAGCTTTGAATACAACCATATCAAAACAGTCTATTCTTTAGGTTATGACATCAAGTAACTACATAAACTTATCAAGCTCTTAACTAATTATTCAAAAAATAATCTAGGCTCATTCCTAGACTTAATCAAGTCCAAATATATGAATTTAGAGTGAATTTTCTCAGCTGGTTTGGTATTTACACAAGGTCGAAATTAAAATTCCAGAATTTTTCATCAACATCACTAATGTGTGTAACTTTACTACCTTCTATACTTCACGAATTTTACAAGCTTAAAGACATGACTATCACCTGAAAATTTCCAGATTTTATGTCCTTTAAAGTTACTTCATTTCAAGTTAATATAACTTCCATATTGGTTACACTAAGGCTTACAAAATTCTACTCACTTATGTCATTAAAAGTTACTTTTTACAAACACACCTACAACTGTAATTTTCCAGATTCGAAAACACCTTAATAACACCTATCTTTAGCATGAATTTCTCATCAATTATACTTCAAATCCAAACTTAAGTCATCCATACAACAGGCCACAAAATACTGTTTTCATACATGCAAAAATAAAACAGAAAAGTACCCATTCATTCTTCATTTTGCAACACTTCTTTAACACCAACACCACATTCAATCCATCCCTAATTAGCCATAATAAAATTCAGCTAACATATACCATAATAGGACAGTATTTCACTTACTTGATTAGCTTAAATGCCACCTCAAATATCAAGCTGGCTTAGCCTCACACGCAAGAATAATTCAAGAACATAGAGGGAGTATGATGGGTTTGGCCATGACTAGAAAATGAAGATAGATTTTTAACAACAGGATATGTATCAACGTTCTGCCTCTCTAGCTCTCTTTATGAAGGATTTTTTATGGTTTTGGGGTGGTGATGGACAAAAATAAGGCTAAAGTTCAAGGGTTTGGGTGATATATAGGTTTCGGAAATGAGAGGGAGAAGAAGGAGAGAGTATATGGCAGCCAAAGTTTCAAAGGCAAGGAAAATGACCATGACTTTTATATATATGGTGTGAAATGAGTGATATTTCTTTAAAGACACCTATCATGTAAATAAGTAATCTATATGTCCTCCTTTATAGCTACCAGGTGTCATTTAATTCCGAAGCCATTTGTCACGTAATTCTCCAAACCATTTGTCACTCATTTGATAGGCTTAGTCATCCTACATTTCCACATGTCAACTTATCTTGAAATTTTTCCTAGGTAAATGTACATTTTAATTCATTAATCTTCCAATCGTCACAATTAAGTACAAATTACTAATTGTAATCCATTAATTCATTTTAACAATCATTTTAAAACTTTCATGTATTAATTCATTAATCTTCCAGTTGTCACAATTAACTACAAATTACTAATTGTAATCCATTAATTCTTTTTAACAATCATTTTGAAACTTTCATACCCAGAACATGTCAATTAAGTGCACATAAAATCTGTGTTTTTTCTCTAAATCATAATTCATGTGTGTTTGCTAATATTATGCATATGAATGAAATCATAAAATCATCGCCTAAATGCACCAAATTAATTCTATAATGATGTAACTCATGTGACTTAGTATTCTAACACTCTAACCCTCAATAGTTTTAGAGACCGACTATTACAGTTGTCCTGCCCATATAATTCACATTGTAATTGCATAGTCTTAACTGTGGATGAAGAAGCTCCTTGCGTGTTGCTCAACTACTTGGTAAGGGCGATAATCTGTGCTTGCAAGGCTATCATTGAGTCAAGTGGATTCATTCCTTTTTGCTCTTTGGACCTTTGTCTACTCTCATTTAACCACATATAGCTGTTACTCGCCAACTCTTCCAAAAGTTCATAAGCTGTATCAATGGTTTTCCTTATCAAAGGCCCTCCTGCAGCTACATCTATTATTCCACTTGTGCTCTGAGTTACACCATTGTTGAATGTTTGCAAAATAAATTCCCGCTGAAGGCTGTGGTGGGGTAGCTCCTTTTAATTCCTTAAATCTCTCCTAGGGTTTACACAACGACTCCCTATCACTTTGTTAATCCAACTGCTTTTTATCTTCCATCCTTGTTAAAAAACCAACTCATTTGTACCATCAATTTGTGATGATCTTGCAAGTATGGAGGGCTTGATTAACTTGATGTTTTGAGGTGGAATTAGAGCTTAACAAGTAAGTAGATATCTTATCTTTTTGGCATGGTTTAATAGTATGAAGGAATGAAATATATATGATGTTGATGATGAAATGAGTTCTGGAAAATGATGTTCAATGATAGTTTTTGGTTTGGTTTTGATGCATGAAAGACAATGATTTGTGATCTATCAATTGAAAGCGTTTAAGCTAGAGTTGAAGCTGATATTGATGAGGAAATGAAGTATAATTAGTGTACAATTGAGGTATAACTAATGGACTATTATAAAGGTGTTTTAAATTTGGTATCAAGGTGTGAGAATCTGGAAAAGTTCAAGAAAAAGGGTAGGCCACGATCAAGGCACCCATCCCACAATCGCGGGTAGGGTTTTGACATGTTAATTTCTGTTTTTTGCAATTGTTGAACCACATAAGGACAAGTCACTCTAATTTGGTGTATTTGGATTGATTAAGGTTTGAAATAAACTTAGATTAATGCTTGATAAGTTGATTAAAGTGTTTGGTAAGTTAAAGCTATTAATTGATGTTATACCTTAAGAAAAAGATTGGTTGTTATCAATATATATCTAAGTTAGGGCTTAAAGAGTGTTAAAGGAATGAAGATGTTCTTATGAATGCAAATGTATTCCAAGGGTTATAAATATGGCATTATGAGTGAATGAATGAGAGTTAGGAATTATGTGAATACTTGTAATGCTAGAAAAGAGTTAGTAAATGTATGGTTAATGAGTTGAGCATGATCAAATGTACTTAAGGCATTAACCTAATTGCAAACTAGCGATGAACAAGCTATGATGTTTGAATGATCAAGAATTGTGAATAAGGATACATACCCAAAAATAGTCAAATTGAGTATGCATTGTACATGACATATATATATGCGTGTACATGACTGACTACTCATATGAATGATCATTGTAGTAATGTGTGAAATATATGTGCATTGCATGAAGATAAATACACAAGAGTGAACATCAACATCCAGACATTGCCAAACCATCCAAGCAATAGCATAACTGGCGCGTACTATGAGTAACCTAGAAGTTCTCACTAAGATTGTTATATTTCTATTTAACTCCCAGTTATTGAATTGTTAATGATTGATGTGATTGATGATTCCAGATATTAATGGTCTGAGGAGTTTGATATTTGGGATTCTATTAGGAGTGCTTTGTTTGCATATGAATCTGAAAGACATTTGCTTACTCAACGAAAAGTTAAATGCCAGACTTAGGTCTGATGAACATGAGACTCTGTCTGTACATCATGAATAAATGTTATTGATAACATATTTTGTGATCTAATGCATCACATTAATATGCATGATTAGATAAAGGAATTACGACTGGAGAAGGCATTATGACCGGAGTAGCCAGTTTGAAAGAGCTTAAAGCTCAAAAATCTACACATAGAGCCTAGTATGCACAAGGGGTATAGGACAATATCTAAAAAGAGCCTGATATCTACAAGGGATAAAGAAAGTGAAGTCTCATATGCATTTGTACATATATGATTATGAATTTGTTTCTAAAATTATGATGATAAAGTGATATGCCATATTTGTGTATTTGTTGATAATATGATTGGTTGGGATATGCATGATCAAATTATGCTTGAAAGGAATATATCGAATGTGTGACATTTATTATGTCTTATTGAGATGAGGAATGTTATGAATTTGATTATATGTGAGATACATATGTATTTGACATGAGTGAGCTCATCAATGATGGTTCACTCACTGAGTTTGCAAAACTCATCAAAATTGCAACATTGTATTTCAGGTTCAGAGGAGATATCCAGTTAGACCAATTGGCGTATAGCCACTACAAATGAACATAAGTTAGTGGTCAGGATCAGTTTGTACCTGCATATGTCATCAGTAGTTTTGTATTAAACATTGTATCTCGCATCTGTTATATATCGTATAAATGAATTCTGAAATGTAATGACTCTTTTGACTGGATATATTTGTAAATGAAATGGATCAAATTGACTACTAGTCTGCTAAGGATGTGTTTGATGTGAAAAAGTTTGCAGTGAGTAATTCTGATCATCTTAACAGCCCGTTGGCATGTTCACTGGGTGCCTTTGGTTGGAAACGGCCCATCCTCTCATATTAGGTGAGGAAAATAGCCTCTTATCTTGGTCACTGGGCATCTTTGGCCGAAAAAACAATCTATTGACATACCTTCGATGCGAAAAACCACCCGTTGGCATAATCACTAGGCACTTTTGGCTGGAGAAACGACCTGTTGGCACGATTATTGAGCACCTTCAATTGAAAAGTTAGGCCATAAGCATGATCGTTGGTTGCCTTAGTTAGACAAAACCACCTGTGGGCAAAGTTGTTAGGCACCTTCAATGAGAAAATAGCTTGTTGGCCCACCTTTAGCGGGCAAAAGAGCCCGTTAGCAACTTCGCTAGACTCCTTCGGTGGGCAAAACTAATTATTGACACGATCGCTAGGCACCTTTGGCCTGAAACAACCTGTAGGCACAACTTTGGTGGGTAAAACAGCTTGTTGGCTTCTTTATTGCACACCTTTGATGGGAAAAACAGCCTATTGGCACACCTTAGCGGGTAAAATATCTTGTTCGCAAGGTTACTGGGCACCTTCGGTGAGAACACCTTATTAGCAAACCATTGGTGCAAAATATAGCTCATTGGCATAGTCACTGGGCACCTTCTGTGGGCAAAATAACCTATTCAAGCTGTCGCTAGACACCTTTTATTGGAAAAACAATTCGTTAAAGCTCGATGGGACCATTTTTGGGCACATTCAATGGGAAACAACCCATTGTCACACCTTCGGTAGGCAAAACAGCCCTTTGGTATGGTTTTTTTTAGAAATTAAAAATCATTGAACAAATAATAATAAGAAAGATTACATCAATATGTCTCACCCACTTGAGATAGCCCTAGCACTAATACATTGCACCAGACGATGTCGTATGTAAGACACCACTACCATAGGACATATGCTCGAATTTATTAAAAATATCCGAGAACATACCTTACAGGAATGGCATGTTAGAACAATCACAGTCATTTAACATGGCATCATACACATCAAAAGTAATCATAAAACAACTTATCTCACTTCATTACCAAAATATGTTTTACACTATTATTTCATTACAAACCATTCATATATTTAAATTACAAAAACCATCTGTGATCACACTGTTTTAAACAAAAGATTCTATATAAAATGAAAATTATACAAGATACTTGATCTAAAATCCTCAGATGATAGCGGACCAGACCTTTGAGCCATATTTTGATTTAAAATAGGCAATACTAGACATCAATTAGCTTGCTCTACTAGCAAGGTCTCCTCTCAGTACCTGAAAATCAACATTGCAATTTTGATGAATTTTAAGAACTCAGTGAGTGAGGCATCATCGATGTGTTCAGTAAAAACAAAACACATATATATGAATGAACAACATTCAGCTCAATCAAAAGAACACTTCATTTAGAGATATAACTCATATTATACAATTTGCATCATAATACAAGAAGCATTTAAAAATACAATTACTTTTTAAGTCATTCCAGAAGTACATTCTGAATGCAAAAATATCATGTAATCATTTCAGAACATAACACTCATTTATCACAATTCTTCATATCACCATCAAAGTCATAAGCATTT
>JAOTAY010000190.1:37185060-37198594 GCA_025629805.1 Erythroxylum baracoense | reverse complement strand
CACAACAAATTAATCAAAATAACCTCAAAAAGAATTTAGCACAATCTTGTTAGTAAGAAAAGAATCGGGGTCCAACAACACATCACCAGTTCTACTCTTAATAGACCAAATGGAGTGATGTTTAAGAATATTTGCATGAGCCAATTTTTGCCAGATTGAAGTAGAATCTGAACAAAACTAAGCTAAATGTTGAATCATTGCACCTTTATTCTAAGCAAGCAATTCCCTAAAACCAAGCCCACCTTCCTCTCTCGGAAGAGTAACAGTTTGCCAACTCACAAGACTTTTCCCACTAACATCAACACCACTCCATAAGTAAGATCTACAAATAAATTGAATCTTGGCAATCACAAACTTAGGAATGGGAAAAACAGAACACCAAAAGTTTTGGATACCATAAAGCACGGATCTGATCAATTCCATTCTACCAGCATAAGATAAGGTACAAAAACCCCAACCCCTAAGTCTAGCTGTCATTTTCTCAATTAGTACAACATAATCAAAAATTCTAAGTCTACAAGAACTAAGAGGAATATCCAAATATCGAATAGGGAGTCTTCCCTCCTCAGATCCGAGCAGATTAAGAATCTGATTTTTCAAATCATTCGTAACTCCCACAAAGAAAATTTGGCTTTTTTTCATATTAGCATCAAGTCCAGATTGGTGAGGAAATTGATCAAACAAAGCCTTCAACCTAGTAACAAAATAAATATCAACCTTACAAAAGACCAAAAGATCATTTGCAAAGCTCAAATGAGTTAGATTGAACTTCCTGCACTTACGACGATAAGGAAATTCCCTGTCACTCCCAACCGCTTCAAAAGTTCTCATCAAATATTCCATAGCTAGCATAAAAAGTTAAGGGGACATGAGATCTCCTTGTCTCAAACCTCTAGTCTTAAGGAAATAGCCTTCAAGACTACCATTTGCCAAAATAGAAAACTTAGCAGTTCTAACACAGCTCATAATCCACTGTACAAATCTCTAGGGAAATCCAAAACCAATCAGCAAATCTTCAAGGAAGTCCTAACTAATTGAATCATAAGCTTTATGAATATCAATTTTGAAAGCACACCGAGGAGAAATACTACCCTAACCATAATGTTCAAAATATCTTAACCAACCAAAATATTATGCGCTATAGATCAGCCTAGAACAAAAGCCCCATGAGCTGGATCAATCAAATCTTGAATCACCTTTTTCAATTTTTCATTCAAAATTTTTATGATTCCCTTATACATGACATTACAGCAAGAAATAGGTCGAAAATCCTTCATGTAAGCCAAATTTTTAACCTTAGGAATAAAAGAAACAATATTACCATTTACTTGACTAACAAGTTTTCCTGAATGGAAGAACTCTTCAACAACCAAGCAAATATCTTTCCCAATAATATCCTAGCTCCTCAGGTAAAAATAAGCATTATAACCATCTGGCGCTTTATCATTATCAATACTTAAAAAAGCTCTCTAAAGGAACCTTATGTACATAAAGGAATGGATATTAAAGAAACTAAAGAGGTGCTTGGTTCATGGGTTTAGGAAGGAGTTAATGGGTAAGGAATGAAAAGTGAGTGGTTAGTTGTTGATTATCATTATAGGGGAAAAATTGTTTGATATCCCATTTTTGGAGAATCCTTTATACCCTCCATTTAATAGAGGAATGAAACTCATTTATTAAAAATAGCTCTTTTTTTAAAAATATTTTTAATACTAATTAATTAAATACAATTAATTAATTAAAATATAATTAATTAAACTAATAATATTAATTAATTAATTACATTATAACTAATTATAATATAATTAATCAAAATATAATTCATTCACTAATTAAAATATTGTAGTTAATTAATTAATTAACTAAAATTAATAAATTAATTACAATATAATTAAATAAATATTTTTAATTAATTAATTACAATATAATTAATCAAAATATAATTCATTCAATAATTAAAATATTGTAGTTAATCATAAATAATTTGAATTAATTAATTAATTACAATATAATTAATTAAAATATAATTAATTAAATAATTACATTATAATTAATTAAAATATAATTATTCATTAATTAAAATATTATATTTAATTAATCAAATAAAATATATTTAATTACTATATAATTAATTAAAATATTATTGTTAATTAATTAATTACAATATAATTAATTAAAATATAATAAAATAAATAATTAAAATATAATAAAATTTTATTTCTCAATATTTTTTACAAATCAACCACTGTCAATGATAAAGGTAATCAATCATTCCTCTTAACCAACCATAATAATTATAATAATAATTCATTCTCATTCTTTATTATATTCATTCTCATTTTTATTACTATTCTCTTATGTGAATCAACCATCCCCTAACACTCTTTATCTACTCTTTCTAGAAATTAGAATTTTTTTTAATATTGTTATGGGATGAATTCATTGAAGAAATTGGTGAAATTTTTTTTGCAGATTACGGAATTGAAATTGTTTTTAATTTTTTATTTTTAATTTCTCAACAAGCTCGCGTGACAGTTGAGTTCTTGTAGACGTGAAGAGGGAGTGTCCTTCAAACCATGGGTGTGATGTAAATGAGTCATTTGAATAAAAGAAAGAAAGAGACAACGAGGAGTGGCCTAATGGCTTCAGCTCCTCACTTAAGGCTCTCCTTTAAAAGTAGGTCTTGAGTTCGAGTCACGCCAAAGGAGGAGAAATAGGAATTTGTCCTATTGATGATCCTCTAGCCCCCTAGGCACAGCTCCTTGATCGGATCAATTACGGACGTCTCGCTTCCAGCGGCAGTGAGATTTGAAGCTACTAGGGAACCTGATGCTGAGTAGGGAGCCAACGATCAATCAGCAGTTGACCAATTAAGTATGTGACGACTCCTTGTGCGCAGAAATGTACAGGCTACGTAAAAACCTGAGAAGTTTTGAAATTCCAAATTTACATTCTCTAGAATTCTTGGAGTGGGGTCTTAAAAATTTAAGATTAATCCGGCTCAGCTGATATACCTAATGTAATTATAAAAAAAATGCATACTTACGTTTCCAAAAGACAATTACTTACAGACATTACGAACTTAACATAGCATGTTTGTCTCGTCTGCCATTGTTAAGGAAAGCTAAGGTGATTGGTTACAAAGTCATGACCTCAATGAACCATAGCTCGACTCACTGTTCCCCACATATATATCTTTGACCCAGCAGCCAAAAGAAGAAAACTAATTAATGGTATCCCGATGTGATCTTTAACGTTTCTTCTTTGCCAGGTAAGAATGTTTAAGGGACGGGACAGGAGTATGCAAGTTGGATTCAGAAGGGAGACTAACGACATAAAATAGAAAACACTTTGAATCATGCATTGAAGAAGCTAAATACAACTGTAATACTCACAATTACTCCTTTTGTGTTAGAATTCCTGTTCTAGACTAAGTATGCCAGTTTGCTCGGTTAGAAGATAAACACTACTGCTCCATTTAAGTTGTAAAAAGTTTTGACAGGTGACAGGTCCAAAAAACCTACTCCATATGCATTCCGTTTTATTCTAAGAGACTGAGTGCCTCCTATTTCTGGAAGGCGTAGATTTAACTTCTTCCGGGTTTGCAGAAGCAAGACTTTCTGATGAATCCGACCCACTATTCTCACCCTTTTCTCCTTTGCGTGACCACATCTTTGTCAGGATCTTCGACTTAAGCAACCCTCTCATTTTGCTACTGATAGCCTTATCTAAGCTATTTCTACCATCTGAACCGTTTTTCTCTGCATTTCCCAACCTCAAGGAGGCTATTTCCTTCTTTAAGGCCTTCAGCTCCTCAACTGTGGCCACAGCATCCCAATCTTCCTCTGGGTTTGGAGTAACTGATCTTGAGCTCCTCATGGACCCGTTATTTAGATACCGGCTGCCTTTTGAAAGGTCAGGAGTGCTGCTGCCGGATAAGGCAGACACCCTGACCTGCTCAAAAAAGAGTACCTGCACCACCACTCGCAATGGGAGCCTATCATTCTGCACTGCATGCATGCACGCATCAACTGATAGCTTCTTGCAGTCCATTAACTTGCATATTCTCTTCCTCTCACTCTTGCTTATGCCTGGATGCTCCTACATCATGGTAAGTGGAACTATACATGTAAGCAACTGCTAAGAAAACCACAAGGGATGGATCCAAGTGGTAACGCTTTGGTCCATGCAAAATGATAATTCTCTTTCCTTCAACACGTAGCATGTATACTAGAAATTTCTAGCATGCTGATTGAAAAAAAAGAGCAAACAATTTAATCTATTCCTTTCTTTGTGTTCCATAACTTCGTTGTAAAATCAGAGAAATTGACACATTCTTACCTTAAGATACGTGTCAATTGCTCGGTAGATTGCATCATGAGCAGGGCGGGGGATTTCATCCACCATTTCAGCCAGCTCCACAAACTTCACTAAGGGTAGATTAGGGTCCTTTGAAATCTCAGCAAGGTAACCGTCGATGAGTTTTGCCACCATGAGCTTCGAAGCATCTGACAGAATTCCTGGTTTTCTCGTTTTCTGAATTTCATGGCCTTCTTCTGATGAATCAATCTCAGGATTTTGATCTCGCATGAGAAACTCTTCTACCATTTTCTTTACCGTATCAACATCATACATTACACTTTCCTCATCACCAGCCTGTATCAGAAGGTCATGCACAGAAGCCTCTTCCAATTGCTGGCCTATTCTCGTTACTAACTCTCCCTTTGTCGCATCTCCTGATTTAACATATGTTGCTGCTTTTAATAACTTCAGCAGAAAGCTACAAGAAACAGTACCTCTTTCACCAGGTAATAGGCCCACAATTGTATCAACAATTGGTTGGTACTTCACTGCCTCTCCAGACTGAATCATGCTCCTGCTGAGGCCAGGCAGCCTTCTATAAGCATAAGCTTTCAAAGCTTCTCCAATCACCTCATGAGAGAGTATACTTTTGGTTTTAATTGCCGCAATAACCTGCTTATATAATTCAATTTCAAGCTCACATAAATCCTCAACCCACCAGTCATTAGGCACTGACCGGTTTCTTATGCCGTTTATTGGATCATTACCACTTTCCTCTGGAAGGTTTTTGTTGTTGTAAGTGTAGGACCAGTCAACTTTGTGAAAATCAACACAGGCCTTGACAGCTATGGCATCAACACAACTGCTCATTACCTTCAGTTCCTCAGAGAAAGGCAACAATGACTTTGCTGTCTGTAGAACAATAATCGAGTCTTTCCAGCTGCGAAAGATGCTTGAGCTTAGAAAAACATCAATTTTGTAAATAAGGTTGCCCTTCTCAATCGTCTCATGCATTCCAAGGTACTCAGCAGCACATCGAGCCGCAACAACGTTGTAAGCATTGAGGGTTACAGTCATGCTATAGCAATATTTTGCACATACCTCAAAGGCAGCAGGACCACCAGGAATGTCAGAAATATCAATCTCATCACAGTTTTCTGCATTACTAATAGCAACTGACTTTTGCAAGTGAACACTTTTTGACAAAAGAGGGAACTGCAACAAGAGGATCAAAATACGTTAATACCGCATGCATCCAATCCCATCTAAACATTGTTGCTTTATCTACATACATGCAACAAGAACATCTTATGTAACTAGAGAGTATCAACAGACCTGCGCATTAAACCAACCTGAAAAGCCTGCCTAATTCCATCCTGATTAAACCAAAATGCTAATATTTTATTCAGTTTTCAGGCATTTGTAACCAACTAGTCTGACCTGATGTCATACATTAAGATTTTCAACTAGCATTAGATATCACAAGGAATGCATTTCACTAATGAAAGAGATACCAAAGACTGATCCACATTATTTAGGAGTTGCAGAACCAAGCAAAGAGAGCTGTTGCTTTTATAAGATGACCAACTGCTGTCCTCTATCAAATTTTATGCGAATATCTAAAGTTCGTTTCTTGGAAATGACAATCTATAGGGAAGCAATTGAGGTAAGGCCACATCAGTTCTCTGCACCTATAAGGCTTTTTTGTTTTGGGTCAATTTCTCTACCGGCCTTAAAAGGGTCCAGTGCTTCGCAAATGGCATCCTTCTCATGCTAAATGTCAAAAATAGTATGCCATTTTAAATAATTTCTAAGGGCCCTAAGCACTTCAACCTCAAAACAAAAACGGGAAAAAGTATGATTAAGCCTCTCTTGGTTTTACTAGATCTATAAACTCTGTTGATTGGCTTCATAAAAGGTCTTCACAAGGGGGAAAAAATGGAAAATTGAAGTCAAATGTGATCCAATCCAGCCCACGCTCACCTCTAGGTATCAGCCAAGCAAGTTGCTTTGGCTTTAAGTCTACAGATGGGTTGGAAGGATTTCGTGAAGGGAACTACACATAATGTATCCCATTGCCCGACTCCCCTCTAAGGCCAAAAGGGAAGCCATTGATGAATGGCGTTCAATTTTAATCATTTATTAAACCCCAAAGATTAGTTGATCATAAAAATAAAATCCTGTTCACATTGTTAAGCATTTAATATATTGAAACATCATTGTACCTTGTGCAAGTAAAACTTCACATCCCCTACAACAACAACAATATCAGTTGCTAATTCGCTGGCCACATACCTGCTCAAGAAAGTTATAGTCATTCAGATATGGATAGGACATAATTTACAAACTTCGATGTATTTAAGAGTAGCCAAAATATAGCAGGAATATATACCAAGCCTTTAACAATTGTAAACACTCGTTTTGCGATCATTACACCTTAGCATTCATTGCTTCGGTTCAAAATGGAAGTGATGCCAATACCAGATACTTGTTGTATTACAGTTTATCAATTAGAAGTAGCAAAATCATGGCAAGCTTGCTTCTGAATGCAGAACAGATGCAAGAATATGTACAGAATAGTGGGAGGAAGTTTCAGGAATGAACATAAGTGACCAACAGCAGTAACTTATGCTTGTAATTAGCACTCTTGGGAATTAAAATAGTAGACTTCTCCATCCACATTAAACCGTCAAAGTAAAAGGCATTTAAATTTAAGTTATGAATAGAATTGTTAAGTGGTTCAAGTAGATCTTTTCACTTTGCTTGTATGGTGATAAGCAAAAAGAATATGAAGCCAAGTAAGATGCAGCCGGAGTGTTGCCTAGTAATTCCCCAATAAGTACTAGTGAATAAATGATCAAGTAATAGAACTGCTAACCTAGAAAAGAAAAGACTTTTCACTACTGCTAACGAAGATATTAGCTGCCTGCCAAATTCCTGATACAAGTTTAACTGGCAGCAGTTCAAGCAACTAACACACTAAATCTATCCCATATATCTCTGTAGCCAGATCTCCTAAATAAATTAGAGGGAAACTATCAAAAATAATGCAAGTATGCAATATCTCAATGACCAGAGAACCTATGAAGAAAAAGTTTCACCAGTAACAGAATTATATGCAAAGAAACTAACAAGCATCAAACATGAAAGTGATGGAAAAGATTCAAATACTTCAGCCAAGAAAAAAGAGAATCAAGGCCTACAAAGCTTCAGAATAACTCACCTAACGTGGTTTCCATCCGTCTGAAAAGAGTCTGGCTTTGATCCAAGTTTCATATACTTCATTTTAGCCAAAAATACAGCTTTTCCTGTGGTAACTTGAAACCAACCTTCTGACTACTTAGCTAACAGAACCTAACCCAAATACCTTACAGCTGAAGCTCGACAAGGCACATTCCCAATGAAGCATATACCCAACCCAAACTCAGAGAAAAAATTCCCAAAAGTGGAAAGTAATACCCCAGGGTGTGGGGACCAAATTTCTGAAGGCTAATAGAGTCTCTGAGGTCCAATGAAGTCAGTAAAGATCTAAAGTGACCGAATCTTGACAGCAATCGAGGCAAGTAGTGTGACCAAGAAAGAGAGAACGGGAGAGAAAAGAGTGCATATGTGGGTAATGTGTATGTGTTGTAAGGCTGAGTTTTAAAGGGATAATTGAGTAAGATAGGATCGCGTAATATTATTTTTAACAAAAGGATCTCTTCAAGAACAAGAAAGCCAAGGAAGTGGCTGTTGCCTAGATCGGCGGCAAAGCCCACAGAGCCCGGGCACAACGAATCAGTCCAGGAGACACAGCCAACAGGCGCTCTGCACTAAACAATTCACTGATTACAGACACCCACCAAGCATAAATCTGATTCCACCTCACTTCTTCACCATTTCTTAATCTTTTTCCCCTCTCTGAACACTGTTTTTAGTCTGTGTTTCCCTTTATTTAAAGACCATTATCAGTGAGACCTCTTGACGAGACTAACTAAAGTTCCAAGTTCCAAACTTGACATACAAAAAACAACATATGCCTGTATCAAATACTTTTTACCGTTGAAGTTTGAAAAACCTGCAACAGAAAACAGCATCTTGGTATCAGTTGAAGAAACCACCAAAAACGGAGACAATAAGCATCAATCTTTAATTGTTTTTCCAAAAGGCAGAGAATGGGAATAAATGAGAGATAAGCGAAGTAAAGGTGTTAACAGTAATGAACAATCAAACATCAACTACCAACATCACAAATGGAACTGAAATCTGAGGAATCCACCAGAATATATTCTTATTAAAAAAATCATAAGAACCCACATCATAATAGAACTAAACTAAAGCAACCATCTGACCAAACTTGGAAACCAAAGGACATGTCAAAAAAGCCACTCCCCGGTAAAAACGGAACCCAAAACTCCAGTTGTATCCAAATTAACAGAGCCGTGACCACCTTACTACCCTTGCCAATGTAGATAAACAAGTAACAACAATTAAAAACAAGCCTTTAAGGAAGAAACTAAGAAAAGAGTAGAGAACATCAATGAACAAGATGGAGATCTCAAATGTCATAGCGATAAGACTCGCCTAGCTAGAAGTTGCTTATTAACACTGAGAAGAAGCTAAACACGAGCCTGGAGAGCCAAACCCATTAACCGAAGATACAAAAGCTAAAGAGACCGACCACCCAGAAGTGTCCCCAAGGAACAGAGCTCTTACCCAGCTAAAGAAACCGGAAGACACGATGGAAAATACACATGCTCACAACTTTTATTAAGGAGAGTTAAGAAATGCTTTAGCACGCGCTGCTTGGCCTGATACATAGTACATTAGTAGTAACAAAACAGATTAAAGGAGGTACTTTTATATTGTTCTTGGTTGTTTTTGCTACAACTTTTTTGAAGGAAAGTTGGAGATATTGGTTCAATTTTTTTGGAGGGTATGGAGTTCCACTCATGACTCACCACCTTTGCTCAGTTATGGACTCCAGGACTGACACAGGGCTTGTAGCCATCACCTTTAATAAATGAATCTCCTTTCCTTTCGCCTCCTTTCCTAATTATGACACTTCTCTGCTTCTGAGAGCGACCCCATAAATGTACTACATTATAGTCAAGATAAAATCCAGCTTCTTTTGTTGAAAAATTGCCAGTAACTAGGAACTGAGCTGTGACACATTCTTTGTGAAAATGGTCGCAGAAATGAATTCCAAGATGTGTGCTTGAGACATCATCAACGTTTACCTATTGTTTGCATGTTGATATTTGGAGCTCAAATCATGTCAGATTTACTGATTTTTTCGAGCTCTTTCATTAATCTATAAACCACTTGGCATTAGTGTTGATTTAGGGTAAAACAAACATATCTAGCATTGTGAAAATCTCTCACTTCGGTATAATGCGAGCCTCATAATGTTTGTTTATGCACAATGTTTAATCGTTTAGTTCTTAACACCCTTAACTTAGATGTCAACAACCTCGAAATGTGTAACTTTAAAGGTAATGAATGACGGTTAATCTAAAATGTTAAGCTATAACTAAACTGATTATGGCTTGATTAATGTGTTGGCTAATATTTAGCTAAGTATCGTACTGAAATTGGGTTTTAAGCTAGCTTCAAAAGTTGACAGCTTTGAATCCCAGATGCCCAGAATCCCTCCATTCATACCCAAATCCTAAGATCACCATAAGA
Source organism: Erythroxylum baracoense (assembly GCA_025629805.1). NCBI lineage: Eukaryota > Viridiplantae > Streptophyta > Magnoliopsida > Malpighiales > Erythroxylaceae > Erythroxylum > Erythroxylum baracoense. Next base: position 37,188,625 of record JAOTAY010000190.1, on the reverse strand, counting down.
AACAGCATTATATATTACAAAATTACCAGGAACATTTTGATATCCCCCATTGACACATCCCAACAAAGGTGCTAGATTTCTGTGGCAACTATACATACACCTCACCCTTCACTCCGATACCTTTGAAATAAGACTGAAATGGTATATGATAAACTCTCGCACATGATGCTGACTGTGCCATTTTTAACTGCACTGCTAGATACTGTGTCCTGGACAATATTTTATTCCTTAGCAAACACTTGATTCCTTATAATTCAAAACACTCTACCAATTTGGCCTAAAAGTCTATGAGCAGTGTGAGTTTTTAGGCAACCAATTAGTCAACCAATCGACTTAAGAAGAGTAAAATCTGACTTTAAGGACTTTGTTTATTGTGAAAAATAGGTCCTCTTTTGTCAATTTTGATCCATCAACGTGCTTTTACCTCGTTGTCTGATTGTTTATGGGAACTTTTCCCTCATCTTTATTCTTTCAAGTTTGGTCAAGTTTGTGTGATCTACTTCTGAGATATACTCAATAACTTAAAAACTTCAGCTAAATGAATGCATACCCACCAAAGGGTATCCCTCATTTTTAGGGGAATCGAACACCATGTCATCTTAAAATCCTGCTGGTAGCTTGGCCTCCATGTAAGGATCATAACAATGCAAGAAGAAGAACCCATTGGGGACAGTACGTATCAAACAGTAGAAAATCAGATGGATTCTACAGCTGCCTTAAGTTGAATATCCTGTGATTAAAGATAGCAGATTTAATTAGCTTGCAACTAGTTGCTTTCTGCACTCGTACCCTCTATTTTAAAGAGCAACCGCATTTACAACTCACATGTGTGTACTAATTAACAAGGGAAAGAGAGCAGAGTTAACTATTTTGATTGATTACATCTAACAGGAGGCACATGGCCCTAACTAGATTGCTTTTAGACAGAACTGCATTAATCAAATCAGATACCCTAATGATGATCACCGTCACTCCCCATGTTTAACCTCATAACCAAAGGTCTAGATCACGTCCATTCTGTCATATTGACGTTGCATGTGTCAATTTTGGGTCTGATGTACCTTCTAGGCCTGGACCACCACTATCTAGTTTCAGTATATCTCCCCAACACCCCATGTTTTGCGTCTAATCTACCATTAAAAAGCACATTAGATCAGGATTTGCGTAATTAAAACATTCTAAAGTACAAAAGCAAACACAAGAACAGCTTACTGGAGACGTCTTAATGGTGATAATTATGCATAATCTGCGGAGCTGGCCAACCCAACGGTCATTCTGCATGAACTTAATAGTTAAAACCTACACCTAAGATAATTTATTAAGTCACTATTTAGTATATTATGTGGTATCTATTCTATAATGTGAATGCCAGGATAAATCAATCATGAGGTTCGCAGAATCACTGCCGGCTTTATATGGTTATTTAACAGGGTAATTATAGATAATCATTACTAGTCATGGCTTGAGAAATTAAGCCTTGTTTTTAGGTCTTTGAAGGCATTGGCATGTGTGATTATATTAACCAAGAAGGGCGGTGTATGCTTTGTCACTTTGACCGGCAAACGTTTATCCCGTACAATATCAATTCAATATTTCGATGCTGTAAAGATCAATTGTTCTGGGATTTCATAGAAAAAATTACTATGCACACGATAGAGCTATTAGGAAGAACCAAATTAGTCAAACGCAAAAGGGGAACAGTCTTGTTCGGCTACCGGCGGCGCCACCTATGTCTAGGATTAGCAGAGAAGTATAGGTTCAGTTTCGCAGGTGTGGGCAGGCATGTACTATGAATCAGAACATAAAGTAGGTGGGAAATGATGATTAGGGCTTGGAAAGTAAAACGCAAAAAGCCTAAGAGTTTAAAGACGTAGGCTGCCATCTCTGGCCCAAATTCCAGAGTCTGATTCAAGTTGCTCCTGTGCCAGCCACCGTATTTGGTGTTGTAAGTAGAAGAGCAATGTTGCAAACATCGAACTAAATTAGGTATCAATTTTAAGTTTGGCATGGTACAATATTGATACCAATTAATAATAAATACGTTTTGAATAAATTTTAAAAAATATAATAATTCTTCAATTTTATAAAATTACAAATATAATTCTTCAATGTATTTTAATATATAATTTTTAACTTTAACCCAACTACTATCTCAACAAATTATAATAACATAGATTAGGTATAATAACTTTTCAATTATTACTCATATAAATAAATATCATTCATATTTAGTACTTAATAATAATTATAATTAATATAATAAATGATCATTTAGTTCGCGTATAATTTCAAAACTATTAATAGAAATACTTAAAATGTAATAATTGATTATAATAAAATACCACATAATAAGAGCACCATAAGTTCATAATAATTAGAGTTCGTTGCTACGAGTACAACAAAATAGAAGCGAAATCTAAAACAAAAATACTTACATTTGCAAGATTTATATTTAATATTTCATGCTTAAAATTTATCACAAGCATCAAATAAGAGTTAAAATTAAAAGTTAAGAGAAAGGGTAAAAAAATCGAAAAATTGATTCCACAGCATATCCCCTGCATCGTATTGGCCTCAAATTTTCTTTAGTACAAAATCTTCATCAGTAAATAGAATCTCATTAACATCATTAAATGGAATCTCATCACCATCATTATTCCAATTCACTCTCGTATACAAGATTTAGTTCATCGAAAACTCAAGCTGCAAAGAAATCGATATGGTCAAGGTAAATTTGATCAATAGAACTATATATTCTATTAAAAGTTATAGTAAACAAATAATACTTTATTATTAAATTATTAAGAAATTATTTTCAAATTAATAATGATAATAATTTTGTTCTAAGCTTCAAGTTCTATAGGACAAATAATAGATCATTAAACCTCTTATATTCTAGTTTATTCCGTCTTTTTAAATGGACGTGATGTGCTTTAATTCTTTTGATACTCAGTTATACTTACACATTGGTTAAGAATCTAAATTATAAACCTTTACAATTTTAAAACAGTAGTCTAATTTAGTCTCACTAAGTAATTGAAAGATAATAAAAGTAATCATATAAAAAAATGAAGTTATAATTATTTTTAAACCCTAATCCTTGATGAAGAAATTTATATTTGAATTAAGTTTGTCTTTTTGACATATTGCAATTGATATCTCAAAATTTCCAAATGCATCTTTGTATACCTCTATATGTGAGTTAAGCAGGTCTTATATATCAGTCATTTTAATCAATTGTTTTGATGGTTAAGAGTATTCTCCTATCAACTTTAGTCTTCTTTGAGAAACTTGATAAAAAATAAACACATAGATTGAGAAATGCACCAACAACAAACAACAAAGGCAAAATTATTTTTCCTGTCTCTTACGAATAACTACAAAATAAAGTATGTACAAAGAAGACCTATTTTCATGTTAGCCTTGATAGTTTCCTTCATCCTTTTTGTAGCACCATAAAAAAACTTATTATTGACTTTTGATTATTCTTAGTAAGATGAAGTACTATTGTTAAAGGTTCATAAACTCGACACAAACTGACATTATGACTATAATGCATGATCTT
>JAOTAY010000190.1:37158293-37176435 GCA_025629805.1 Erythroxylum baracoense | reverse complement strand
TTATTGAAGCTAATTTGTAATTTTGATGCGAGGGGTATTTGTGTCAAGTAATTTGCTAGTATAGTAGGTGAGCAAGTGATGTCTCTGTGTGTGTGAGAGAGGAAGAGGGAGAGAGTGTCACTGAAACTTAACTGACGCGCAACCGACTTGCCATACGGCAAGCAAAAGCGATCATAATCAAAAAGCTGACGCGTGGCGTAGCAGCACCCTGCCTTTGCTAACACATAACCGACAAGCAAACGAGAATCACCGCATCAAGCCGTCCATTTTGGAGGCAAGCTTCCCATCACTCGCCACGTGGAATAGGCTGATGTAGCTTCTTTGCCACGTATCACCAGTAACATCGCTTCACTCTTCACAATTCTGGTGACTCTATAGTTTCGGGGATTGACATAAATAGAAAAATAAAAAAGAAAACATGATAGTGTTTAACACGTGCATTGGCATGAAGAACTTAGTTGAGTGACGTCATGAATGACATGTAGTTTATGGGGGAGTTTTAGTTAGGCGTGTAAGGTTGATAGATTGAAGCAATCCATTGAATTCAAACAACGGTGCGTTTGCCTAATTCTACACATAGAAGATTAGCATTACTAGAACCACTTGTTTGTTAATTGTTCTTAAACAATTTGGGTTAGATAAGATACGACAACAAACTAAAAACTTTTAAGTCTTCGAACCCAATTTTTAAATCATTTACTTTCTCGGCACCTCAATATTTTAAAAATTGCCTAAAAGTAAACCCGTAAAATAAAAATTTAAAAATTTAAAAAGTTCAATTAATATTAAACCATTATAAAATTTATACTTAATTTAAATCTAACCTTTTTAACATCTATTTTAGTATCGTATTTGATTAATAATTGTGCAAACTTATAAATTATGTTTCATTCAATTTTTGTCAATACCAAATAATGTGGAATGTAACGGAAATTAAAATAATGTTCTGTGATTATGTACCACCATAAAACGGGTACAACGATTATTCCATGAATCTCTTATTAATATATACTAAGATCGTTTCTTTCCTTTCAAGGTAAAGAAAGCTTGTTCCTGTATGCATAATCCTGTATGAAAAATACTATAATAAGCAATTTCTTGTTTAGGTTCTTTTACACAATCATATACTGAGTTTATTACGTGGGGTATTACCAAACAGGATTGAAAGATAAGTAAAGGGCAGATTACACAACTTGCATTCTCGTCCAAGTAACGGTGTAGTTGCTGATGAAGTGATGCACATCACCAAATCACTTTCAGAGTCTAACGTGACCAAATATTTTATGACTACTTTTCGTGGCTTTTCCTATTCTCCTATTCCTTGTTGGGTACTTACTCCATACCATTCTATGACTTGTGACTCCTGTACTCAGTATTTAACATTAAGCTGTGGATCTAGGCAATCCAATGGCTTCAACTCGAATCCCTTGACTAAAAAGTAATATCCAAGTGAATCTTAGCTCTTCGTAGCATATGACTAATTACATTTAGATTGGGATGAGTATTTGCCTATGAATAATAAACTATAGACGTTTCAATCACAAATCACAATGAATTTAAGCATAAGATAATGTAAGTCTTTGTTGAGAAAGGATATAAGAATGCAAGATAATAAAAGCATTAGGTAGTTGATTTTGATTAAACTAGTTTTCTGAATCACAGTAAGGGATGGACACTCGTTAGCCAATAAAAAGTTAAATTACTTTTATGGTTGTTGAGTTGTATATACCTATATAGTGATAAAATACGAAGTTATTTATTATTATTGATTGTGTTTCCTATTACAGGACTAGGTATCAACTGTTTATGCATGTATTTTTCAGCAAAGTATATACAATAAAAATAAGATTTCTTTGAGTTTCATATAGTATCAAAGCTAGGGTTTAGGATTTTCCAATTCTTTTTTGATCAATTTCTGGTGAAGTTCAGACTTCATTCATCTGTCTATTTCTCTCTCACTCGCTGGCAGAACCTTAGAATCATGTCGTCAATCGCTGCTCCACACGTTGTCACGAGCTGATCGTTGCTTCAATGGTTGGTTTTCTGATCTCCCTCTCCAATGTGCATCTCATCTCACCGTCACCATTCATCTGTTCAGACAATGTCGACCAATTGTTTTCTGTAGCCCTCGACTGATATCGCCATTAGAAAAGTCATCGAAAGTTGCCAGGAAGCTGCCCTCTTACCAATCTCTCTCTCCAACGAGCGTGACTTGTCACCGTCGGTGCCAACAAACTCAGTATCCACCAGTGAGCTGATTCCCTTGAGTTTCCCTTCTGTTCGCCGTTAGGTAATCGAAAAATAGGCCAGGCAATCACCAGAAAAATTTTTCTAGAGCTTTTTTCGTGCATGACTCCTAAAGATTTCACGTCTCAATAGGTGCTCTTCCCTTTATTTCTCTTCCCTCAATTACGACAGAGAAACTAGTAGGTAATTCTAATTATACCTCATGGGCTACCTCTGTTGAGTTGTGGTGTATGGGTCAAGGCCTAGCTGATCACTTAACTATTATGGTTGAGGATATTGAAACAAATAAATTCACTTGGGCTCAAATTGATGCATTATTATGTAGTATGTTATGGAAAACAATTGATCCTCAACCCCATTCTATTTATAAGGCATACAAAACTTGTGTTGAGATATGAAGTTAGACAAAATTACTTTTACTAACGACATTTATAGATTGTATTTTGTAGTATCAAACTTGGTTAATCTTAAATAACAAGATATGAACATGTTTGAATTTCTTGATAGAATGGCCTCCCTGAAAACAGAATTCAACCTATTACTACCTACTGTAAGTCTGCAACAGAAGATCTACAAAGCGAGATAAGTTTTTTATGATTCTTACTCTTACTACTATCACTCATAAACTTATTTTAGTACGCGTTATATTTTGGCAAGCCCTACAATACCTTCTTTGGATGAAATATTTGTTCGCTTACTGCATGTTTCGTCACCTAGCATTATTATAGGATCTCCCTTAGTTAATTCTTCCACTTTGGCCTCTCATTTTTATAGTACTAACAGAGTAGAGCAGGGGGATCGTAGTGGTCGACCTAAAAGTTGTTATTGTCTCTAATAGGGACATACTAAGGATAAATGTTACAAATTGCATGGTCAACCTCGAGCTGCTAATGTTGTTCATATTAATCAGTTTGAACCTCAGTCTGAGTCCTTTGCTTAGCCATCGTTGACTCTTACTGGTACTGGTTATGAAGAGTATCTCAAGTATCAGACAACTAAGTAGTCTTCCTTGTTCGTTGCTTCGATAGCTCATTCAAGTAATTCCGTAGCACGCCTCACTAAGTCTTTCCCTTGGGTACTTGACTCTGGTGCTTGTGATCATATTTCTGGTAACCCAAATTTACTCTCTCACTTTACACTACATCTTTTCCTACTGTTACTTTAGCTAATAGGACTCAAATAGTTGTTAAAGCTATGAGTTCTGGTCAACTACTTCCATTGTTGCATTTAGAATATGTTCTTTATGTTCCTAATTGCCCCTTTGATCTTATATCCGTCAATAAACTTACAAGATCTTTAAATTGTTATATCACTTTTAATAAAAATTCTATCGTTATACAAGATCGAAGCATGGGACGGACGATTGGCATAGGATATGAGTCGCAGGGCATTTATCATTTAAATTTACCTCCTTTACCTACAACATGCACTTTCTCAAAATCTCCAATTCTAATTCATAATCGTTTAGGTCATCCTAGTTTGTTGAAGCTTCAGAAGATGGTCCTTAGTTTACCTACTTTATCTTCCTTAGATTGTGAATCTTCTCAGCTTGGAAAACATTCTCGAAGTTCCTTTCCAAAATGTGTTAATAAACGAGCTACATCCCCTTTTGAGTTAGCTCATTAAAACATTTGGGGCCATTGTTGTGTCTCTTCTATTTTAGGATTTCAATATTTTGTTACATTTATTAACAGTTATTCTCATTGCACTTAGTTATTTTTAATGAAAGCTCTTTCAGAATTATTTTCCATTTTTAAATCTTTCTGTGCAGAAATTAAGACACAATTTAACACTGATATTTATGTGTTGAGAAGTGATAATGCTCGTGAATATTTGTCCATTCCCTTCACTAAATTTATGTCTTCCCCAGGAATTCTTCATCAAACCTCATGTGTCTATACTCTACAACAAAATGGGATTGCTGAATGTAAGGATAGACATCTCACATAAACTGCTCATATCTTGCTTTTACACAATTGGGTTTCATCACCATACTGGGCAGATGTTGTCTTAATCTTGATTAATCGCATGCCTTTGTCCAGTTTATAAAATTAAATACCCCATTCCATCTTGTTTCCTAATCAGCCATTATTCTCCCTTCCACCACGAGTCTTTGCCTGCACATGTTTCGTTCATATCTTTTCCCCTAGTCAAGATAAAATGTCATCTAAATCTATCGAATGTATTTTTCTAGGTTACTCAAGTCTTCAAAAACGTTATAAGTGTTATTCTCCATCAACACATCTTTATTTTATTTCTGCTGATGTTACATTCTTTGAATCTTCTCCATTCTAATCATCATCTTCAACAAATATCACATTATTAGTGAGTTCCTTCCAATTCCTTCTGTTACACATGTTCCTTATATTGCCCCTCTTTTTAATCCTCCTGTAGGGTCTGTCTAGTGTTCACATCTTACTGAATACTCTTATCTTGAGAATGGTACTCTTCCACATCATACTAATGAGTTTGATCCTGATAATGAGACCCCTGTAGAGGCTCCTATTGATTCAGTTCTTGCTATGGATTCCTCAACTATTGTAGTTCTACCTCTTGAAGATCAGTTTCCCATTTCCATTCGCAAAGGTACACATTGCATTCGCAAGCCTCATCCTATTTATAATTTTCTTAGTTATCATCGTTTATCACCATCATATTTTGTTTTCATATCCACCCTCTCTTTTGCCTCTATTCCTTCTAATATACATGAGGTCTTTAGTGATCCCAGGTGGCCTCAAGCAATGGTTGAAGAAATGACTGCTTTACATAATAATGATACATAAGAGTTAGTTCTGTTGCCTTCAAATCATTCCATTGTTGGTTATTGTTGGATATATACGGTCAAAATTGGCCTGGAAGGTCAAGTTAATCGACTAAAGGCATGTTTAGTGGAACATGACAACTAAAGGGTATACCCAGACTTATGGGCTGGATTATTATGAAACTTTTTCTCTTGTAGCCAAAATGTCTTATGTTCGCTTCTTTTTTTCTATGGTTGCCATTTGCCAATGGCCTCCCTGTCAATTGGACATTAAAAATGCCTTTCTCTATGGTGAGCTTGAGGAAGAGATCTATATAGAGCAACCACCTGGATTTGTTGCTTAAGGGGGGTCGAACTTAGTATGTAAGTTTCATCGCTTTTATATGATTTGAAACAATCTCCTGGTGCTTGGTTTGGACGGTTTAGTCATGTTGTTCAAGAGTTTGGTATGATTCAATGTGAGTTTGATCATTCTGTCTTCTATAAATATACATCATCAAAACAATGTATCTATTTGATTGTCTATGTGGATGATATTGTCATTATTGGAAGTGATCAACGTGGGATTGAACAATTGAAGACACATCTATTCCATCATTTTCAGACAAAAGATTTGGCTCCTATACTTCTTTGGTATAGAAGTTGCTTAGTCAAAATCTGGTATTGCACTCTCCCAGAGAAAGTACGCATTGGATATTCTAGAAGAAACAGGGATGTCAGACTGTAGACCTATAGACTCTCTTATAGATCCTAATTCAAAGCTTTTACCTTATCAGGGGGAGCCACTTGCTGATCCTGACAGATATCAAAGATTGGTAAGAAATTGTTAGTCAATTCTTACAAGCTCTATGCGATAATAATTAGGATGCAGTCATTCGAATCTTGAGGTACATTAACGGTGTACCAAGAAAAGGATTATTATATGAAAACAGGGGTCATTTATAAATTATAGGATACTTTGATGCTGATTAGGCAGGTTCTCCATCTAATAGGCATTCTACTTCAGGCTTTTATGTTCTTGTTGGAGGAAATCTTGTATCGTGGAAAAGTAAGAAGCAAGATGTTGTTGTCATATCGAGTGCAGAAGTAGAATATCGTGCAATGGCTCTAGCAACTTTTGAGCTTATTTGGTTTAAGCAATTAGTTTATGAGTTAAAATTTGCAAAAGTATCACAGATGAAGTTATTGTGTGATAAATAAGCTGCTCTCCATATTTCTTCTAATCCAGTAATTTATGAAAGAATCAAACGCATAGAAATTGATTCCATTTTATTAGAAAGAAAATTTTGTCTGATTGCATCACTACTAATCGTGTCAGTTTAACCAACAAACTAGCAAACATTTTGACCAAATCTCTTAAAGGTTCTCGTATTGAATTTATATGTAATAAGCTTGGTGCATATGATTTATTTGCTTCAACTTGAGGGGGATTGTTGAGTTGTATATAGCTGTATAGTGATAAAATAGGAAGTTATTTACTATTATTGATTGTGTTTCCTATTCTAGGACTAGGTATCAACTATTTATGCATGTATTTTTCATTAAAGAATATAGAATAATAATAAGATTTCTCTGAGATTCATAGTGGTTAAAGTAGTGGTTATCCAAATTATGGCAAATCCTTTTCCAAGTCATTAGGCATTGGGAACTTTTCATTCTAACCCCTTCTTTTTTCTTTTTAAGTTGTTTTTATTTCACAATAATATGTTGCATTGTAGATGCCTAAATGTATTTAAATGTATATATATATATATAGCTAGACAATATACTTACAAATATCAACTTAATCTCAAAACTATATTTTAATTATAAAATAAAAAATTAATGTTAGACTAAATAAGGTTTAAAAGTATAATTTTGATAATAATAAAATATATTTCTCCAGATGTTTTTATCTTTAGTGATATTAATAACTTAATATGTGAAAGTTTCAAGTTTAATGAAAGAGTAAAGTGAATAAAAGAGCAAATTGAATCAATTAAAAAATTGAATGATGAGGAAAACAAAAAAGCGGAGCGCATATGCAATTTAAATGAAGACTCGAGAATAAGAAAGAATCAAATAGATTCAAATTTAAACAAATGTTTTAATCCTTCTAGTAACCTTCTCTTAATCATTTTGATGAATTAGAGACGTAATAATTACATAATTATTTGCATATAAGTTATAATTTATATATTCCTTAATAATAAAAAAATATTATTTTGATCTAACAATACTCTTGATCTTTAAAAAAAACTTTTTGAACTTTTGAATTAATTTTTTATCAAGTTTTTATCGAAGAAGTATATTTTGATCCTTAAAAGATTAAAACTTTGAAAAAATTATTTTCAAGTGCACTAGTCGATAAATCTAGGTTAATAGTCAAGCAATATTAGACTTTTAGATACACTGATCAACCAATTTAGGTGAGTGGTTAACTAATACCTCTTGATTCTTGCACGAGAATGAACACATTGAAAAAGAGATCATTCCTTTTAAAGAGCCATTATCTAAGTTCTATGTAATGTAAGGATTACAAAATTGAATAGTATGCTTAGAGTTCAAAAGAGTTCAAATGAAAGGCATAAGATTGAGTATACTTATAGAAGTACATCACCAATGCTAAAATAATTTTTTTTGAAATGAATTCATTTTTATAATGATGGGTCATTACCTAAGTCATCATATATGTCTATATATTCAATTTTAGACATGAAGACTTTTATGTTCATGCATCATAATCTAGGCCTCAAGATAAAAAGAAATTTCATGTATTTATATATGGTTGCATTATAAATCTAGAAGACTTGGTTTACATGATAAAATTAGACATAATTTTGTTGCATGGTCATAACAAAAAAACTATGTAATGTTCTTCTCATTCATATAGGCATCTTTATTACTAAAAAGACATGAAACAAGCTCACATTGCTATATGTCTCATTATAAGCATACAGGTATGATGTTTTCTCCCATTTAATATAGGTCATAATTTTATCAAAGATGTGTAAGAATTTTTTATTTATATGCAAGGTACTTTTATTGCATAAGGGGAGCTTCTAATTCTTCATATCTAAAAGAGAGTATTATATCACTTATATCATCTATCAAATGTTGTAAAATGCTATAAGTCAAATATTTATAGACTTTTTCATATGGCACTCATTTTTAGTTCTTATCGTGTGAGATTCTATTTTTGCAATGATGTTATATATATATATATATGTGTATGTGTATATATATATATGTTTCTCTTTGAAACAATGTTTGTTAAATAAACCAAAAAAATGTGGATTAAAAAAGGTTTGAGAACTAATCCCCAGGGACCTAATTCTATGTAAGTACCACCTAAAACATATTTATTTCTTTTCCTTGAAGCCAATATCAAGTGGCATTAAATGAATATCAACAATTAATATCATCTCTATAGATACCAAATAAGAAACATCAATACTATCTTAAATGATTAATTTCAAAAGAAAATTTGTAAGAGCCCCCACATGAGCCAAGTAAAGTGTTGTGTACGACTTATATATATAGGCACATAATCATAGAGTATTTCAAGAAGAAAATTAGTTGTCTTATTTGAAAATATATTTTTGAAAGATTTGAAACTGTTGAAGCATTCTAGAACATATTATAATCAGGATTAAACAAAGGGAGATTCCAATTGATGTTTTGATGATAATAAAATATATGTATTATTAATGACTTTATTATTTGGATGAAAAGTAACGTAAGAATAAGATGTAACCATAAACTCAAGAAGATAATTTATGAAGTTGATAAATAAAAGTTAAAGTTTAAAGCTATTGAAGAAAAGATCATGTCAAGAATAAAAGAAGATTAAGGCATATCAAGGTCATCCTATATTTTGTAATGTTAATTATAATCTCATTTAGTGAATTTGATAATCTTAAAGCCCCACTATATATAAACATTTTTACCTACTTCATTACATTAGTCTTTCCATTGAAGCTTTTATCCTTAAATAAAAAAACCTTTTAATCTTTCAAATTAAGTTTGAGGATTTAAAGTTGTTAAAATCATAATTTTGAGGAATTGGTCAACCAATATAGGTTAGTTGTCGATTAATGTAACTTAAATATGTAATAAGTGAGTTTGTTGACATATTGATGGAATAATATGGTGATGTGGTCAATAATGTCCTTCCAAAGGACATAATGGTTAACCAATATGGTTGAGTAGCCAACTAATATGAAATGACCAGCAAATTTTGTGTATTGAATGCACATTGATTGATCATAAGTTATGTTAAACTTTTAACTTTATTGTTTATTGGCAAAATGATCATTTTTGAGATATTAGTCGACCTTTAAGACATATGAATTAATCGATATGTCCTTCAAATAGCCCCTCTACACTTATAAAATTATAGATAATGAAAAGGTCTCCAAGCGAAAGGAAGAATTAAAACCTCAAAATAAAATATTAACTTCCTTAAATAGTAGGGTCGTGCACATCTTATTTTATATATTGGTAAGAAATAAAAGTAATACTCTATATGTGAAATGGATATGAAATTTAACATATATCAAAATTAAAAATGAAGGCACAAATTAAGTTAAATAGTAAAGTGAGCTTATTAACTCACTAGTATGAACTGCTTCAAATGAGCATGAAGAAAGTATATCTAGTTTATCATTAGATTATTGATATTACTAATGATCTTAAGAGTCTTGGAAAGACCTATACTAATGTTGGAATGGTAAGAAAATTGTTGAGAGTACTTTCGAAGATGCATAAGCTAAAGTGATGATTATATAAGAAGTCAAAGACTAACAACACTATCATTTAAAGGAGCTCATTGGATCCCTTCTTACATATGAAATGAGACTTTAAGAGACAAAAAAAAAACAATGCTTCCAAAAAAGGACTTAGCATTCAAAGTCTTAAAGAAGGAATCCAGTGAAGAGGAGATATCTACAAGTAGAAGTGATGAAGAAGACGTTACCATTATCACTAGGAAATTCAAGAAGTTTTTGAAGAGAAAGAATTTCTCCAAAACAAAGGAATTCACAGAAGGTAAAGAGGATTTAAGATTTAAATCCTTAAATATTATTATTTTGAATGTAGAAAACCTAGCTCCTTAAAGTCAAAACAACATTTACTCAATGACATGATACGTATGAAAAACTATAAGAAGGAGAAGAAGACAAAAACTATAAGAAAGCACTTAAAGCCTCAACTTCAATGACATAATTGATTCCAAAAAGAACATTTAGAAGGAGAGATAGCTAATATGTGATGTATAACTAAGGATGATGATGAGTTAATACAACCCTTATTCATATGATAATGATAGCAATTTGACATATATGATAAGCTAGTCAAATGTTTAAAAATCATGAGTTAAAAAAGAAGAATTGTATTCCAAACCCAAGGAAATTTTAAAACAGTGGGATGCATACATAAATGAAAACAAAAGGATGAAAAATTAAATTGCATAGCATTAAAGCATTTAAAAATATGATCATTTATGAAGATCATACATTAGACGCATTAAAGCATAAAAATGAGACATTGAAAAATCATATTAGTTTTCTCAATGATTCATTATCCAAATTTACTAAAGGGAGTAAAAAACTAGAAAGTATGTTGCGAGTTTAAAAGAATTTTAGTAATAGGCATAAGAATGGTTATACTTATAGAAATGCATCCAACGGTAAGACTACATTTGTTGAGGGTGAACACATGCAAAGTGAATAGCATAAGATCGAAAATGAGCATGATACACCAATATCTAAACAAACACATGTATAAAAAACACGAGGCACTGCCTAAAAAACAAACCTCATGCATTCATACATGGATCTATACTTAGGTATAAAGTTCTGTACTCTTAAGGAAAGAATAGACATAACTTCTATGATAATATCTAAACATGCTTATACCCATGTAAGCCCCAAAGAAGCATACATCAAGTCTCTATTCATAATAGGCATCACACATATAATTATGGGAGCTCATTTCACTACCCTAAAAGAACATTCAACATTATTAGCATCCAAAGAAAGACTCCTCATTATCCATGCACACATAGAAGTCCAAGCAATGCATTTATGCATCATTGTTACCCCTATAACATGATATGTTATTTTTGTGATAAATATGGATGTGTTGATTACCAAAACTTTTCAAAAGAGTCAATTATTGAACCAAATGGGAGAGATAAGAAGGAAGAGATGCTTTTAATGGAATAAAAATTCAAGAAAAATTATTATCCAAATCATACCGTAGGTGATATTCAACAAGTAAAAATTATTAGTTCACGTTTTAGAAATGTTATTTCTTGCATTTTTTATCAAATCGAATCTAAATCCTTTATGATGATTGTTGGGTTTGTATTATGAATAAGGGATTAAACAATACTTAAAGGAGTATAGTCCAGACCTTAATACACAGACTTAGAGATTTTATGCAAAATATGGATGTTAAGCTTAAATTTAATGATACATTACACTAGTAATTTTTCACATAATAAAATTTCACAATTAGGGCTTGAGGCCCAGTAAACTTGGACCTGGTCTGGACTCAAATGTCATTTGGTGGAAGGAAAAGCAAAAGTGATTTGACTTGAGGAACAAACAGTAACAACACTAGTATGAAGAGAAGCCCAATAATAAGATCACCCAACCCTAGAGCTCGAGAAGGAAAGAACCCAATACGACAACTCGTTTTGCGTATTATTCCAAATCCACCGAAGCCCCAGCTTCTCTATCGTCCGTTCAGTTCATTGAAAAAATAAATCACACAACACAAACACAGGCGAAGAGATTCCGCAAGTCTCTTTGGATGGCAACTTCTCTGCTCTCTCCAGTATCTGTTCCGACGACCGAACCACTCTCTGTTGGCTTCCCGAAGTCTTATTTTCTCCCCACCACCACCTTCACCAATCGGATAAAGCTGCCCGGATTTCAAAGGAGATGGTACAGCTACAAGTCTCCTTCTGCTTCTGGAAAGTCTCTGGACCATATTCCCAAGCAGTTCAGACAAGAGAATCTCAAGGATGGATGTATGTCTCTGTCTCATATCCCACTTTTACGCAGTGCCTATGTGCTCTGTCTTCGAATTTATTTGCTTCCTTGATTGGTTTTTGGATGTGGAAACTGTTTTAGAAATTTTCTTTTTGTTATTGTTTTGGGGTTTATGTTAAGAGTTAAGAGTGAGTATTTGTTGTTTGTTGGGTTACGAATTTAGTGGACCTGAGAGGAACAAGTTTTAAATTTTAAGTTACATTGGGTTAGGCGCAACATTTAGATGCTGAGTCTGGGTGAATTTGTTTCCAGACTGATGATTCCGATGGATTATTTGGTGATTCAGAGAAGGATTTTCTTTTTCTTTTTCAGTCTTCCTTGGATAAGGGGAATATTTGTTGCATGCTTTAGGTATTATGTGCTGCAAAGTGAAACTACTTTGTTAAGCGCATTGGAGGGAGTTCTTTTGTTATAAGATTATTCCTAAACTGCACTGCACAACCTATGCTTTTTTATTCACCTTTATTTCTGTAGTTGTGTGTGATGAAGCGTCTCTTGTCTAACTTGTTATGTTTCCAGAACCTTGGTATTACTTTTCATTCAGCAAGAGTGGTAGATGGTTCAGGTTCTAATTCCTTTTTCTTGGTATCTTTGTTTTCAGTGATGGAAAACTACAAAAATGTACCCCGATATCTTTATGGTCTGACTCCTTCACAACTGGACATGTTCATGACTGAAGATAATCCAGTCAGCAGACAGGCAGAGCGTGTTACAGAGGTTCTACAATTTTGAGAACTCGTTTAAATAATCTATGAAGCTTGGTGATGATTTGGTAGCTAGAAATTGTATATTCATTAGCATTATTTACTACTTTTTAGAGATTGATATATTTATAGGATATCAATCTTAGTCTGCATAATCAGTCATTGGTACTGTCCTTTATTTTGACAGGAAAGTATCTCAGCAAGAAGGAACTATTTGGATTATGGAGGTATGTATACATTTTCAAGCATGAACGATAAGAGTCCTGCAAAATACAGTATGAGTGTAAGCATGTATCGAGGAGGAGGAAGAGGATATGGAAGACCAAGATCTGCTCCTCCTGATTTGCCTTCTTTGCTCTTGGATGCCCGCATATGCTATCTAGGAATGCCTGTGAGTATTACAGCTATTCCCTGATTTAATTAAACCATTGATTTGACACTTTTAGCCATCTTTTTCTATCCAACTTTTAATGTTTTATTATTGACTGTGAATTCTTGCAGATTGTGCCAGCAGTTACTGAACTTCTCGTGGCTCAGTTTATGTATTTGGATTATGAGGACTCTTCAAAACCTGTATACTTGTATATAAATTCTTCTGGGACACAGGTTGGAGCTGCATTTATTCTAATTTCCTTCTTTCTTTTGGTGCAATGCTTTGTTTGTCTGTTCTTATCCACATTCAGTTATACGTTTGGGCCTGTTTCTGTGTGTGTGTTTTTTTAATTATTATTATAGAATGAGAAGATGGAGACTGTTGGATCTGAATCTGAGGCATTTGCCATTGCAGACGCTATGGGTGTAAGTATTATTATCTGTATGCAGCTTCTACTTTCTTGCACTCAATTTTATAATGTTGATAATTGTTTTCTGGAGTAGCATTTTTGCTTCCATTTGTCTGATAATGTTGCCTTTTGTTATTCCATTAATACTAACTTTTCTAGTCTAGCCCTGAGTTGATTTCTTCTTTATACTTGGCTTTTTTTATGGTGATAGGTACTGTTTATCAACAGCAAATCAAGTTCATTTTTAAGTCTCCCTTATCCCTTTATTTCTTCCACAATTTGATTAAGTTGTCCCTCTATACCAGCACCAAAAGATTTATTGTAGATGTCCCAAAGTAAACTTAAATGGTGTCAATCTTAGGTTCAATAGTTGTACCTTAGCTTTTGTAAAATCACTTCAATCTATTTGTCAGTTCTATGATTCCTTTTTGTGGCAATATAAATCTGATCTTAGTTAAAAACTGCTGGAGTCATGCTGCTCTTTTTCTTGTCAGTACTCCATATTATGTCATGCAGCCAGTTTAATCAAAGTTCAGCGCAATCTATCTGCAACTCTGGCTTTGAGCTTGTGCATTTGACCCGCTGGGCCATGCTTCATGGCTGATACATTTGTCTGTACCCTGCTCTATTCCCGACTCTGCATTTGCATTACTATATCTGCGTTATTTTGTGCAACTTAATTTTGTTTTAATTTGACCTAGACTTTGTTGTCATGCACTATATAATGCATTTGTTCATTTGCAAAGGAGAGAGAGTGTAGATATTTTCTTTTCTGTTCATATTTAAATGGAATTGCTTAATTGCTTAAGCCTGTCCTAAGGATATCTTTTTTATTTTCTGAAGTACTGCAAATCAACGATCTACACTGTAAATTGTGGCATGGCATTTGGTCAAGCAGCAATGCTTCTATCTCTTGGAGAAAAGGGCTATCGTGCTCTGCAGCCAAACTCATCTAGTATGATCCCTTTTCTTTCCTTTAAACTTTGTAAGATTACAATTGATTTACTGGATTGTGTTGCATTTTAGCAATTAATAAAGATTAGAATTGATTTACCGGATCGTGTTGCATTTTAGCAAGTAATTGAACAGTGGTGTTTCTCCATGTACGTCCTTTTATTTTTTCATGAATTTAATTTGCTTTCATTTATTAGAACAAGTTTGCAGCTGGATAGCCGACAATTTTGGAGTAAATTTTAGAAATAGTCACAACATAATATTTCAAACTTCAGAGCCTATGATTTAGAAAAATATGATCATTTAATCATATAAGAAAATCACTCGAATAAAAACAAATTATAAGCTGATGTCTCAGTTGTAAGCCAGCATGGTATGAGAATCAAACAACTTCGTCATGGTCGGTGTGAATTTATATTAAAGAACCTTTCAATCCAAGAGTATTATAGATATTGATTAATCCCATTGGTGGAATTTATGATTATTATACAAATATGAAATTATTGACATATTTACCAAGTTTTTCTATTGCAGCAAAACTTTATCTTCCTAAAGTCAATAAATCAAGTGGACCTGTGATTGATATGTGGATCAAGGTTTGCTCATTCTGCCTCTATCTCTGTCTATAGTTTTCCGTTTTCTTGTCTGATAATGAACCTTTTATCAGGCCAAGGAACTGGATGCAAATACCGAATATTACATTGATCTATTGGCCAAAGGAACGGGAAAATCAAAAGAAGAAATTAGTAAAGACATCCAGCGACCCAAGTATTTCAATGCCCAAGGAGCCATAGACTATGGTCTTGCAGATAAGATTATTGACTCCAGTGATATTGCATTTGAGAAGCGGGTAAATGCATCATCATATCTTTGATTATGTATCTTGTTAAACTATGGAGCTCTCTGCATATTGGGATTGACCCTTTTGATAAACAGGACTACGACGCGATGCTTGCTCAAAGTAAAGCCATGAGGGCTGCAGCAGTTGGTCCAAGAGCAGCTCCTTCAGGATTTAGGTAACTATAAGGCATTGGGATTCCATGATTATAGTATGAATATTGCTACTTTTATCTTGATGGTGGGGTGATTGCTCTGTATACAAAAGTGTAAAGGTGGCAAGGATTGGATTGTGTTAAAACTTCACATGTAGAACAGGATATTAGTTATTGTTGTAACGCAGTGGACAATAACACGTCCGTCTCCTCTTCACTGATATGTGTAGGTACAATTTCTTGTTTTCAACAGCTCCAATTTAGGGGTCTTATGTTAGTAAAAAGGGTAGTTACTCCAGTCGGAAGGAGGTTCTACGCTAAAAAGTCAAAATGATAATCAAGATAGTGTCGTAATTGTCAGCCCTCCAATACTGAGGATTTCTTCCAGTAGAGGCATAAAATTTAAGATCATGAACACACCGAGAAAAGCAAAAACTGAATGAAAATGACTAGAGATTAGTACAACTGCTTAAAGCAATCACAGAGTGACCTTGGAACTCGATGCAGAATGGGACACGGCATCAACTGTCACTTCAAATAAGAAATAAATAAATGTCTCGTACTAGAAACAGAGTCTTTAAGTTTGCCCAGCTTCACAAGAATATGAAGCCCATACACATTCATGAAGTACAGCATATGTAAGCACCATAGAACAGAGGTTTAAGGAATTTTGTTATGCAGGGGGGTTTGGGTACACTTTCGGTTTTGGCTTCACTTCAACTTCATTTACACTCCGCACAAAGATGGCATCTGGCTCATGACTGCAAGCAATATAGAAGTGGAATAATTAGGGTCACCACGAGGGGGAAACAACTAAAGATGAAAACATGCAAGGCTTAAGTCCTTACGGTTTATCTCCCTCCTCAAATGTGTAACTTGACGCCACAGCCAACAGACGACCATCTCTGCTAAACGACAGTGCAGCAATGCTGGATGGGTACTTTGAGTACTGGAAAAATTCACACAAACGTTAAAAGAAGAATAAGAAATAGCCATTGTTGAAGTTAAAAACTGCAGATAAGTAGTTTTAACTAATCACCTGATACAATCTCTTTTTGTTGTTGCCATCCCATACGTTTACAAAACCATCACAACCTCCAGTTGCAAATGTACCATAGCTACAGGTCAAATTTTAGGAGAATAAGCACACATAGATGGAATTGTTTCACTTTAAGCACGTCAAGAATATTCAAGCCTGTAAGTTGAGAAACCAAAGCCAGATAGACTCTAACGAACTCATCGTGCCTTTACTGTCTAGTAAGGATTTATACTGGACTTCGGTTAACATTTCCTATATCAGAAATCAAGTAAACAAAACAGCTCTCGCAATGTTTAAAAATAGCTACATATGTAGTTAAAAACATTTCAAGGATTCTCAAAATTTGTAAATGGAAAGAGGGCTCATTTCACCTGAGCATCCATTCAGTCATTGAGTAAATATGATGCATTGGTAATCCAACTTCACGTATAAACAGTGCTAGGATCACCATTAAGGAGAGAATCCAAAAACCAATTTAAGCACTTATAAGCCAGAATCAGCAAGAAGAACCAAAACGCATATAGAAAGAAACCATTTAATGAAAATAAGATTCATCAATAACAAGTGAAAACTTACACAGGATGAAAAGCAATGGCGTTAACAGGATAGACAATGTCTCTTCCAGCCTCCGATTTTCGATGGCACTTAAATGCATATCTGTAAATTATTAGAAAGTACATGAACAAATAATAATCAGAAAACAAGAGATCTTGTCACCATAATAAACATGCACATATTTTTACATGACTAAAGCCTGACAGGAATCATGACTATACACCACTTTCTGAGGTGATGGGTAGCAGAACAAGAACCTGAAGAACTCGTGACATTTTTATATCATGAATTCAAAGGGAATCCACAAAGGATTAATAGAAGACACATTAATCTCCTAAATTCACATGTAAAGAAGAAAACTGATATTCATCATGCAGCACAATAATGTATTCCCAGTTTTCCTCAGTAAAGAGATTCTTATTTGATTTTGGACAAGAAAGCGGAATTATTTGGTCGACATAAGCTGCTTTTGGCAGTTAACTATCTGATATGCATCTTCTTTATCTTTTGTTCTTAAGGTGTTCATAAAAATCCGTTGATCCCTTCAAATGGAAGACTAGTTAGGATTATTGGATGGGTTGGTATTACATTCAAATACAGATGTGGTGAAATTGGAGGCCTACCCTAGGTGAGCTGAAAATGTTAAAACATTTAAAAGATCTGTTGACACTGCTTTTGGACAATTATGTTTACACGTTACAAGAGGCAGATATACACCAACAAATGTAACATTTAAGATAGAAAGTGCAGTAACTAATCAAGAAGAACAGTATCCAATTTGTACATTATAACCTAGATTGTTGAATGCTTACTTTTTGGCTTGACTAGACTCAGAAAGATCAAAAAATTCCATTGAGACCCGCCCTTCAACAGAACTAAGAGCATATCCTGCATACAGTTCCCAAAGATGAGTTACAAAATAAACTTCAACATATTAAACGGTGTATAAAGCATCCTTTTGTTTTCTATTCTCATAAAGAGAAAAAGAACCAGTACATTTTCACCATAACTTTCACAACATGGTTCTATCAAATCGTCACAATGTGGACATTACCTGTGCCATTGGGA
>JAOTAY010000190.1:37133196-37158193 GCA_025629805.1 Erythroxylum baracoense | reverse complement strand
AGTACATTTTCACCATAACTTTCACAACATGGTTCTATCAAATCGTCACAATGTGGACATTACCTGTGCCATTGGGATAACAGCGCACACATCTAGTTTGATATTTCAATGAAGATTCCCTACGTTGTTCAGGTTGAGACATATTCCGCAAATCATAAACATTGACATGTCTTCCTGCAGTAGCTACAACTAAACGATTCCCAACAAGAGACAAAGAATAAACACGCTCAGGTTGAGGATATGTGCCTACAAGAGTACGCTCCTGTCCACTGGATCCTCTGGGATCCCAACACTTCAGCGTCTTGTCCCAGCTACCAGTGATAACTTGCCCTGCAATTATAAGCATGGGAAATATCACAATACAAAATAAAATCCTAAAACTATTCAGTCTGTTCTCTACGATAAGTTGCTCTTAACTCATACCAATAGATGTTTCCACCAACAGATGTCTAGGTTAACTCAATTCATTCTCAGAGATCATAATCAAAGTTGGGAAAAATTCTTTAAAAGTGAAATGCATAGAATAAGACAAGCAAATCTTAATCCAACTCACCTGCTGCATATGAATACTCAATGCAACGAACTGGAGCATCATGCTTTCCTAAAATATCCTCCTTTCCGTGATTAAAAACCAACCTGAAGCATCATTTCCAATGATCATAAGCATTTTCATATTCAATGTTTAACAAAACTCTCCGAATCAACAGAAATTTGGGAAATTAACAAAACAAGAACTGACCGTCGCACAGCATTGTCAGCGCTAGCACTGAAACCGGAGGAGTCATCGTGGAAGCAGCAGTCAAGCACGGGACCACCGTGCATGAACTCTCCTCGCAACAAATTAGCGCTCGCATCGTACAATCTAACAGTCTGCAGACAAAAAGAGAATCTAAAAACTTGAGGTTTTCTAGGGTTCTGGGGGAGGTGAGAGTAGAAGTGAAAAATTAGTGGTACCTTGTCCCAAGAAGACACGAGTAGATGATCGCTGTGGTTGGAGAAACGAAGGTTTGAGATCCCGTCTGCCGGCGGGTTAGACAGCTCGCGGCCGGAGCTAGGAGGTGGGACGACGGCCG
This sequence comes from Erythroxylum baracoense, assembly GCA_025629805.1. Classification (NCBI taxonomy): domain Eukaryota; kingdom Viridiplantae; phylum Streptophyta; class Magnoliopsida; order Malpighiales; family Erythroxylaceae; genus Erythroxylum; species Erythroxylum baracoense. Next base: position 37,157,120 of record JAOTAY010000190.1, on the reverse strand, counting down.
TCATCGCCGAAAATAGCAAGAGAAGAAGAAGAGGGAAGTTGAATTTGAATTAGGAAATCACAAATTGATACGCTTAAATTGTTTGAAATTCAAATAGCTCGTGGACCTTGCTAAGGCCCATTTGCATCTATTGGGCCCTGATTTAATCTAATCCATATGCTTAGCTCCAAATTTAAAAAAAAAATCACTTGCACTGTTGCACATATCGTATCTTTCCTTCTCACTTTGTTTTCTTTTTTCCTTTCTTCTGATTCTGGCTCTAGGGGGATTCGAGGAAATTCAGTTCTAACTTCAGTTTGCAGACTGCAATCATTGCAATTACGAGCAAACCTTGTTGAATTGTGTCTGCAATGGTGGTCTGCAAATGCCGTAAGGTACATCATCTCTCATCATTTCTCTATCTCTCGCTTGATTATTAGTTGGAGGAGATTCTAGTTATAGATCTGATTTGTTCATTTCGTGTTGTAAGCTTACATGGAATTTACAAAATTTAAACATGAGCAATGGAACCCTTTGGTTTGAGATCCACGTATAGAGCTAAATGCATTTGTCTGGTCAACTTTGATGGTTGCTTGTGAGTTAGAATCTGATTTATTGATTAGGTTGGGTAGACTTAATCATTGGGTAATTGAGGGTTCTGAGATTTTTATCATTGATTTTATTGAATATTGATGTTTGGATATCTCTTTTGTTTCAGGCTACTAAATTATATTGCTTCGTGCACAAGGTCCCCGTTTGTGGGGAGTGCATCTGCTTTCCAGAGCATCAAATCTGCGTGGTATGTACCAAGCTTTATCATGTTACTGAAACTGTTTCAGTTGTGCTATCCCTAATTTTATGCTATTTTTCTGATGTATTGTACTATGGTTATGAAAAGAACAAATGTGAGAGGGAATATTGCCTTAGTGGGCCTAAAAATAATAGCTAAAAGGGAGATCAGAGAGGGAAAGTAAAATTCATAAATCAGGAACAGGCCTGATAACTGGAAAGTATATATTTGTATGTTGTATGTTGAAATCGTCGATACATTTATGTGTGACATGGAAAAGTTCTTTTACAAAGTTCTTTTAGGGCTTACCTTGGATGTGTATTTTCTTATTCTGTAGGTTCGTACATATTCTGAATGGGTTATCGATGGAGAGTATGATTGGCCTCCAAAATGTTGTTCTTGCCAAGCTGTACTTGAAGAAGTAGATGATTCCCAAACTACAAGATTGGGTTGCTTGCGTATGTGTTTTAGTTAATTAGTTATTTGTTGAGATCCTTTGAAATAGTGGAATCACCTGCGTTATCATTTCTGGGTTTACGTATAGATGTTATACATACGAGCTGCTTGGTTTCACATATCAAAAGCTTTCCTCCACATACAGCACCAGCTGGCTATGTGTGTCCTTCATGTTCAATATCAGTAAGTGTACTGCTGAATCATTTTCCTTTATCTATGTTTTAAATAATTATCCTGCATAACCATTTTTTTCTGATTGTAAGTGATAATTTTAAAATAGGGTGTGAAGACTATTTATATTCAATGATATGAAGAAAATTAGTGCATCTTCCTCTGAAACTTTGGGATGCAGGACACGTAATATGTATGGACATGATGGACAAGTAACTATATGTGATGTCCACCTTTTTGGGGGGTGTCCTCTTTGACATTCTATGTGGAACTTGTATCCCTTCTTTGGTTAGTGATGTTTGTATTGGCTTAGCAGATTGATGAGCCTTGTGGTGTATTCATATAAGATTTCAACCTTTATAGTTTTAAACAGGAAAACTATTTACTCCTAAAATGCAGATGGAATTAAGGATTTCCCTGACGTTTTTAGCTGCTTAGGAGTTCCCTCTTATTGGCTTTGTCCCATCATTTTTTAATAGCTTATAATGTCTCGTTCTATCAAATAAAGCTTCACTCGAAAATTTCAGCCCTTATGTGATTTCTTGCTGTCATTAGATGTCATAGTTTATTTTGTAGTGGCTTTATGTAGAATTTGTTTGAAGTTATGCTTTCCTAGATATCTTAGCTTATTTCCATAAGGTGCTGTGCCTTTGCAGTTATGGCCTCCCAAGAGTATTAAAGACTCAGGATCTCGTCTACATTCAAAATTGAGAGAAGCTATCATGCAGGTTTTATGCTCGGTCCTTCGTAACATTCTGTAGTAATGGCTGGTTTAATAAATGTCTGCCAATTTTTAATTTAATCATTGAATTATGCAAGTGGAGCATTCATGTTCACAATTGCACTATTCTTAATATTTTGTTCCAATGATTAGTTTGTACATATTGAGACGGTTATCACCATTTTTGCTGCCTTTTCATCATGGTTTGTGAACTGAGTAATCTTGTTTGTTTTTCTTGTTAAGGTGGTTATACTCCACTCAAATACCCTTCCCTTATTTTTTCAAGTGGAGATATGTCTCATTCATTGAGTTGTTCTTCTTAATAACAATATTATTCAGCCTGGATAGGTTTGCTAGAATTTATTGAAAATCATGACTCCTGACCCAGAGAAAGATGGTAACTCTCTTCCCCTTCTCCCCCTCTTCCTCCCTCATTCTTTCCCTACTTTCCCCTTCTGTCTTGTTTTATTCCCTCGGTAACACACAGAGAGACCCAAAAGAAAGAAGATTGAGGTGGTGATGGTGATGCTAATGTGTGAATGCAGCAAATCTTGAAGGGGGGCTATCTCTTTGTTCGAAAGTATCAGCAGTATCCAAAAGCAGAGCTCAGAGTTCAAGATGTGACAGTTTTTTTCTACGGATATTTATGGATTTCGCTTGGACATTCTCTCAACTAGTTACTTGATAGCCTAATGCTATAATTTTTTCCTTGATGCAACTAAGCAAACAATCTCGTCTGGAGAAATATCATTCTGCCACTACAAAATGTTGGACCATTATGTCCTCCATTTTGAATTAAAATTGAGTTTTGCATACTTGGAATCAAGGGGCAATTTTTGCATGGTTACGGGATACCAAAATAATTCTTGAAAGAGGAGCTTTAATTATTGGTCTTCCTAATCCTTGTTTAGTAAGATTCTGGAGACCTTATTTTTGCTGTGCAGAGTGGGCTGGAAAAGAACTTATTTGGAAATCATCCTATCTCATTTCCCTCTCCACCGCCTGCGTTTGCATCAGATCCATTGGTTACCATTTCTTCTTCAACCTCAGCAACTAAAGATGAGATAAAAGTGTCTGATGGATATTCAGCTGGAACTGCTGCAGGACCTTCTAAGATCTCTGTCTCTGATATTGTGGAGATTGATGGACCCAGTTCAGGAGGGAATTATTTGAAGAGCTCAAGTCCTACTGGTGTAAGACTTGCATTTCATTCCCTTCTTTTCCTGATATTTCTCCTGCAATTAAACTGCCATATTAAGATTTTCCAACTGCATGTAAGCCAATATCTCGTCTTTCTGAGTAATGCTATTTTGTTTTGCAATTCTTGCATTCAAACCAGCCTGGTGCTACAACGAGAAAGGGTGGCCTTCATGTTGAAAGGCAGAATTCTGAAATATCTTATTATGCAGATGATGAAGATGGAAATCGTAAAAAATACAGTAGAAGGGGTGAGTAGAAATCTACTTATATAGACTAGGAAACAGTGATACTTATGCAAATGGACCATAATGATGCTACTCTTGCAAATAGGTCCTACCTCATAGTTCCTGCACATCTTCTGAGCATAGTGATTAATAACGTGCCATTATGAACAAATTAATTCACTTTTGAATTGTACTTGTTTAATGATAGAGCAGAGGGGCAAAAAGTGGTGGAATGTCTATTTAGTTGATTATTGTGCCTGTTTCTTAAGCTCTATATGAGGTTTTTTTTATGTGTAGGTCCTTTTCGTCATAAGTTCCTCAGGGCATTGCTTCCTTTCTGGTCAACGGCATTGCCAACTTTACCAGTAACTGCGCCTCCACGGAAGGATTCGTCAAATGCAGATGAAGCCTTAGAAGGTCGCTCAAGGCATCAAAGACCATCAAGGATGGACCCAAGAAAAATTCTTCTCTTCATAGCAATCATGTAATGTCTATGCTTTTCGGTTTGTTACCATATTCACCTTTCTCTTCATAGCAACCATGTTATGAACTTTAAATATCATAGAGATCTTTGTTAATTTGACTATCAAGGATCACTCGATACAAGCAAAGAGTGTCTGCCTATAACGCTAAACTAACTAGTTCCAAGACAATATCTCAAGCAAGAATCCTATAAAGCCAGAGCTATTGCCACTAATGTTCGTAACTAGGGCTGTTTCACTAATGCAAATTCCATATAACCATCTGCAGGGCTTGTATGGCGACTATGGGTATACTGTATTACAGAATTGCACAACGAGGTCTTGGGGAAGAGCTGCCAGGTGATGAGCAGCAGTGACTGATATGTAAGGTTGTGATTGAATTTGATGACCATCTGCTGTACTTTTACTTGGATACCTCTTAGTTAATGGTGCTTTTTTTGCTGCTGGTCCATTTCTATGGTTGTCCTGCACATAAACATTTGTCTAGGATCAAAATGTTCCAATACCAATATGGTAGAAAGTTTTTCATGTTTTGGAGTTGAATTGGAGAATCAATTGTGAGGAAGAAATCCTTTTTTGTTTTTTAGTTCGACAGTTTCTTGTAATTAATCATTTTAGTTAACAACATCTGCAAAGACAATCTTAAAACAGTTTGCTGCAAGTCTGGTGAGTCTTTCTAGAATTTTAAATTTAATAAACAATATATATAATAAAAAGGAAAATTATAAAAAATTATACTTTTGAAATCAAGTAGTAAATCTGTATAATAGAAATTTTTATTATAAAATAGTAAAAATAATTGAGAAAGAAAAAAATAATTAAACTATTTTCCTTCTTCAATATAAAAGAATGCAATAGAGATTTAGACTTATTGTGAAAAGAGAAGTGTGAGTTATTGTGAAAAAGAGAAGTGATACTCAAATATTGATCAAAATTAATACTATTTCTATTATATTAAAATATATAGAACAATATTTACCATAAATAGTTTGGTTCTTAACTAAAAATTGAAAGTATAAGATTACAATTTGTATAAATATGAAATAATAATTGGAGAAGCAAAAATAGTCAAATTTAGAGAAGGAAAATAAAGGCATGTCAATAGGTTGGGTGGGTCGGGTTGAGGGTGGGCCGTGGCCCGACGGGTTAAGACAGGCTGGCCCACAGCTCAATATGTAGGCCAGTCACCAAGCCCGACCTGCTATTTATTTTTTAAAGCAAAAAAATTTCAAAATGACGTTATTTTGAAAAAATAGACGGGCCACAGGTCACGGGCTAAAAACTGACCGAATCGGATCAAGCCGGGCTATTATTGCCATCCATAATACAAAAATTACTTAATAAAATTCTGTGGAGTTTAGAGAGGCTTTTAACTGGTAGAAAATGTGTTTTGGATAGAAAGAAAGCAAATAACTTACCTAAATCAAATGTCTTTTTGAAAATGTTCAATAGAAACAAACTAAAAGTGTAAGTAAATATTAAAGTATGAAAAAGAAAAATAAGAATGAATTTATAAGAACAGTGAGAGTTTTATATATACTTTTATGAATGAAAATCACTGTACTAAATTATTTTCTTAAATCAATAAAATTGTAACTCTTGATCTTATATTGCATATAATATAAAAATAAAATCCTACCTTGATTCAACAAATATTATCGTGAAATGGGCCCGTCAACATGGGCCCATAATTTAATAATGATTTGTAGCCCACAACTCCATTATTTTCTTGGAGTTTGATACTGAACTTGTAAAGATCGAGGGGCAGGTGGGATTGTATTTAATTAAGATAAGACTTAAGAGAGTGGATTCACAACTCCCAAGTACTTGGAGACATCAGATCCACGTGAAACACGTGAAGCCTCCTGACAGATCTATTTTCAAAGATTAGATTTCCCCGACATAGATAATATCAATCCAATAATTTATCTAAATCTTAGTCGTAAATCCTCGGAATCCATCTTTTTGCCTCCCAACTGTCGATCGCACCACCACCTAAGATCTTCTTAATGTGATCTTAAGAGCAAGTAATTTACATGTAATCACAAAAATATCTTAAACCTTTATCTACCCCCATTATTTTGATTTTAATTTTAATTTAAAAACAAAAGGCTAAAAGGACAAAATAAATGATGTATTGTGAATTTATAGCCTGTTTAATTAAAAAATTATTTTCAAAATTAGAAGTTAAAATGTAAGATAAGAACTTTAAAGTTTTAAAGATTTAAATATAAATAAAATTAAAAAATATATTATTCTTATCTATAAAAAATTTAATTTTAATTTAAAAAATTATTAAATAAAAACTAATTGATTTATTTTAGTTTGTAAGAATTTATCAATTTACTAAAAATTAATTAGTTAATTAATTAACTTTTAATTTTTAACAAGTGTTATTAAAAAAAATCGAACTGAAAAATCGAAAACTAAACCGTTAAGCAAATCAAATTTTTGCGATTAAAACGTTCGAATCAGTTGAATTTTTTAATCATTAACTAGAAATAATTCTTAAGCTTTTCTTGGGTAGTTATGAGCTATACAATACTTTAACATTTTTCAATTTATTTATAGAATATAGGTCATCCCAAATTTTCGTTGTCCAATTACTAGTTGTTTTCTAATAAGAATAAAATTCTTACTTACAAGTATTTGGTATGTGATCACTAAGAATGGGATTAATAAGTTTAATAATTATGTCATTATTTGATATTAAATATTATGAATGACAATAATAAAATTATTCATATTTAGTTATTATATAATTTATTTTGTGAATAATTAATTAAATATTTTTAATCAAAATTATTTTAAATGATTGTGAATAATTTTTATGATACAAATAAATTTAAAGAACTAAAAATTTTCTATATTTAATATAACATCAATAAATAAAATTAAATAAAAAAGACTGTAAATTTGATAATAATATTATGGTGAGACTCGATATCTTGATAATATTTTTACAATATTTCATTAACTGTTTATTTATTATTCTTGATTTTTAACTTCAAGTTATAAGTGCATCATTTTTAAGAATAAATATCCGAGAATATTTATAATCTATTTCAATTTTGTCATTTCATATTTTATCCCTTTTAAGTAACTAAACAAACAAAAATTCGAGAATGCATCTTCATCCCTAACGCTTCATTATTGGTTATCAAACAAGTTCCTAAGGTTTAATTTTGATCACAAATTTAAAAAACGAAATATTATTTATATAACGATTCATTTCAACTCTTAAACTTAAATCGAACTAATTAAATTTGACTCAAACTAATAATTTATTATAATCATCTTAAATTATTACTTTAAATCGAGTATAATTGATTCAAACTGAGTTTTAAAGTTGAATTGGATTAATATATAACTGAAATTTAAGCTTGTGTATTTTTTTCTTTATTTTTAACCGAAATATAAGAAAGAAAAGTTTTGTGAAAAGTTAAAAAAGATTCTCTTTAAGAATTTAAAAAATTAGAAAATTTTAAAGTTTCTTAAATTATAGAAAAGATATATTTCTTTTACGCAGAAATAAGATATATACTCATATTTGAGAAAAGTTAATTAAATAGACGTTATTAAAAATTATGAGTGTTTTAATATAAAAATTATAAATTATGAGTGTTTGATTTGATAAATGAAATTGAAAAGCTTATGAACATGTAATATTGCATGTTTGACTCCCGTATATATTTATAGCATCTTCAGCTCGATTTATATAGTGACTAAACAACAATATCAACAACAATTCAATACAATTTTTGCTGAAATGTAAAGCTTGAAGGGGTCCAATAATACAAAATCTTATCTTTAATTGATAAAGAGACTGTTTTTGATAACTTATGTCATCAGTATTATTACACGCAGTCCGAGTCTTGCATTAAAGCAAAGTCTGAAATGTCTGATAGTACGCAATCTTATCCCTACAAAATAGAGAGACTGTTCTCAATAAACTCACAAAATTTTATCTTTAATTGATAAAAAAGGCTATTTTGATAACTTATGTAGTGACCAAAATCACAAATTCTTTTAACTTGTGCACAATTTTAAGTAACTCTACTAAAGTTTGAAAGAAGAATATTTGACATCCTATTCTAACAAGTGCAAGGCCCATCGGTAAACTTAGAAAAAAAAAACATTGAGGAAATTATTTAAAGTATAAATTTACCATTAACTGTAAGACCCAAACCTAATTTATAATGAGAAACATCATTAATATCTACTCATTTCATACCGTCTGAAAGTTCAAAGTAATATATTAAAACATCAATGGGCAAGAACAGATGATATGGTTTAACAATAATGACCACTGATTTTCCCAAGTAAAGCATTCTTTTGAAAACTTAAACAATGTGTAATTAGTTGTTGTAGTTTGAATTAGGTTTTAGAGTGTAGGTTCTGAAGCTTTTACGTCAAGGTGTTTTCAATCCATTTATTGGTCTTACCTTCTTTATATTCTTAAATGATTGGATCTTTTAAACAAGATATGCAAATGCTAATTTTTGTACTATAAAGAGTTATGATATTAGCTTCTTTGTGTGATTTAAGATTGACTGCTTTATGGGTTTTATTATTTTGATCTCTTTGTATTTAATATTATTGGATTTATGTCAAGATTGAATTTTTATGCTTAACGATCTTATGGTTTCATTTTGGGAGATCTTCTCTTGTTCTTTCACTTCAACATATCTCATTTCTCTGCACTGCCGTCATGATTCTGGTAACGCTTAGATATATATAATATTATGAATGGTATTGATTATATTCTCATTGCACTTAGTTTTGTTCTATTTGTTACAATGAGCTATTGCTTTTTTTTTTACGGTAGATTGATTCATACAACGAATGCTCGATGATTTGGAGATTTTAAAAACTCTTCACTGTCATATCTTCTTGATAATTTTTCTTTTTGTTAAAGTTTTAATTTTTGCTACCTAGATTGTGGTGATTCTTTGATACACATTTTTGGTAAAGATTGTATTGTATTTATTTGTTTACTTATTTAATTTTATTTAACTACTCTTTTATTTTTTAGCATATCAGTTTTCATATATACTCTTTTAACCTGCATCACTTTTTTATTGTCACATTCACATGTGGGTCTACCGGAAATAGTCTCTCTATTCTGTACGAGTAAGGCTACGTACTATCAGACTTCTTCAGATTCTATTTTGATGCAGGACTTGGACTGGGTGTGATGATAATGAAAGAGTTATGATAACTCATTGAAGGAATAGTTTAATTAGTAAAACTTGCCTTTTATGTACTTACCATTTCAAAAGTTTTAGGTTCAAGTTGTCATTTGAAAGTTGTTTCTCATTTTGATGATTTGATAAATAAGAATTGAGAGTGAAGATAAGTTGGACATGTAAATATCAACTGGGTTAGCTCACCAATTGAGTTATCTAACATAATTATAAATTATTATGTGCATTCAACAATTTATTCAATTCAAACTCAAAAATAAGGATTGCATGCACCTAAAGAAACCTTAAATATTTTATAACTTTTAAAATTCTCGAGAAATTTTTTAATTTATAAATTTTTAGAACATTTCTTTTAAACTTTGATTAAAAATAATAATAAAATACACGTGATATGGATATCATACATAGACAAATTAAATATTATTAGCATGACAATTTAACCTATTTCTTAATCTCGAATTGATCTATTGATTATAATTTAAATTAATAATTTATTATAATTTTTAAAATTATTAAAAGTCAAATTTAATTAATTTTGATCCAATTTAATAATTATCTTATTAGTGACATTTGATTTGTCCACGTACGATATTTATATCGTATATGTTTCATAGTTATTTTTTACCTCCTACATGAAAGAAGGATTCAATGCTTGATGTGATCAAGCACAGGGTTACATTATTTCCTTTTCATGATGTTTTAATAGGCCCACTTAAACCTAAGACATAAGGTAAAGTAGGATGGCTTACTCGGGTCCAATGGAAAGAGAACCTACGTAGATTTGTCAAACCTCTTTCTTCTGCTTTTGTATTTGGTACCCACACTTTTTCTTAAATGCTCTCATTTAGGTATGTGGAGAGAAAAAGTTACCAATTTTAACTCTACTAATTTATATTAATGAAAACACATATCAAATAGAGAAGAAAACACTATGCATTGTATAAAGAGGATAATGAATTGCTCTGTTTTAATTGGGACCAAGTAAAGGTTATGTGAGAAGAGAAGGGGGGCCTCAAACTCAACCCTTGGTTCCCTAGTAAACTTGCCATGGGCTTAGCAACCTTTGGGAAGAAGATATGTCTTGGACTTTGTGTTTTTCTTGGAATTTGTATATGTACCGGTCAATGAACTTTTATGGACCTAGATTCTTTGCTTATATGGCTCAAGCTTTGGTGTGTTGAACTTGGATAACCTAATTCTTTGCCTAAATGCCTCAAGCTTTGATTCTTTTGCTTTGATTTTAGATTCTTAACAAGGAAACAGTGCATGCACAGGGTCACAAAACCCATGTCCCATTTTATGGGATTACATATTGAGAATATGTTATGTATGATAAAGTAAGAAGTCCTTAATATCTTGTGAGAAACTCTTACAAGCAATGGAAAATGTAGGAGTATGGACCTTAGCTACTAAGATCCTTTGCATTGATAGGAAAAATAAAGTTGTAGTGTTGGGCTTGGCAATTAGATTTTACTTGAAATTGCATATGAACTCAATACAATGTCTAAAGTTTTCTCAATTGAACTTGTTGAAATTAAAGAAAGAAAAAGATCCTTTTTTCAACCTATTAATTGTTTTTATTCGAAGATGGTTGGCTTTTATTAAGATAAGTAGTATTGTTAGTGATCTGGACCAAGAAACTTGTTATTTATTTTTAGCAATAATTAAAAACTCAACTGGTTTGACTAGTTTAACCGTAAAAATATTGAATTGTTTAACTTTAATTCGATTTTTAACTTTCTGGTTCAATTTACTTTAATATTTCTTATTATTAAAAACTGATCAATTTGTTAATTAATCGGTTAATTTTTATTAATTATTAAATTCTTATAAACTAAAACAAATTAATCAATTTTCATTTAACAATGTCTTTTTTAATTAAACTTCAAGTTCTTCGATAAATTTTTGATTCGGTTTTTAAAATATTGATTTTTATATTACTCATTCGATTTTCCATCATGAAAATTGTTTAATCATAATATAGAATAAAATGTCATCTCTAATTATTATGTTATCATTAATTTTCATTGTTTTCTCATATTCTTTCCTTGTATTTTTAATTTTATTTAATAATGTTATTAATAAACTACAAATTTCATCAAGTTTTCATCTATAAAAAAATAATAAAAATAAATGCCAATCGAATTATATATTACTTAAGTTAAAAATTGAAATAAATTGATATACCATTTCCTTCTTTTCAGGATTTTTTTAAATCGGGAAACTATCAATTTAATTAACTGATTCATTTGAGCTCATAGAGATTTAAAAAATATAACATTGAAATCTCAAATAAAACAAATAGTATGAACACATTGGCCAATAATGGCTAAGCACATATAATTAAAATGAGAACCTTGTAATGATGACTCGTCCTCTAATATATACTTATTTGCACGAGGAAGCCATGCATCAATTGTTTTCTTGTGCGAATTAATGACCTTACGCAGTCAACATTGATCTACTATCTACGGAAGCACATTAACAATGACGATGCTCGTCATTTCCCCATATTTAACTGAAAGTATCATACATGGCTTTATTTAAGAAATAGAACTTGATTAGGGTTCACATTATAGCCAATGAGAACCAGTATACATGAGCATTACATTTTCATGATCGTTTTTTATGGAGCTCATCCACTAACTATCACAATACTATAGTGATGAATGGACAAAAAGAGGTATTAGCATTACATAAACTTATATTAACGAATTTTTTATTAAGTTATTGGTTGTATTTATTAAGAATAAATTATAATTATTTTATAATATATAAAGCTTATTTGAATATTTCACATTAAAATATTCAAATAAGTTTTATATTTTATATAAATTATTTTATAAAATATAGAACTTATAATTAAGTATTACAACTTTATTTGCAGAAATTTCATAGAATTTTTTAACGTAAATGTAACAAGAGACCGGTCTAAGAATATAATATAGAATATTTTATTGAATTAAATTTCTTATTTTTTTAGTAATTTTGGCTCTTGTTAAAACTAAGGATTGAAAAAACCAACCGGATTAGCCGGTTTAACTGTAAAAACTTTGAAATGTCTAATTTTTCAATTCGGATTTCAACTTTTTGGTTGGATTTACTTTAATAACTCTTGTTGTTAAAAACATATTAGTTTATTAATTAATCGGTCAATTTTCATAAATTAATAAGTTATTATAAAATAAAATAAATAAATTAAATTTCATTTAACAATATCTTTTTTAATTAAACTTTAAATTCTTTGATAGATGAGGACACTTTTTTTTAATTTTATTTTTTAGTCGATTTTTAGGACGATTTAATACCGATTGAACATTTTAAATCTTAAACTTCTTGTCTTATCGGTTTAAATTCCGATCTGTTTTTAAAACAATATTTGTTAAAACTCATTTAATACTTAATTCATTTGCAATTCGACGGACCTTGTCGCATAACTCTTACACGGAAACAAGCATATAGGATATTAATGATATTCTTCTTATTATTATTTAATAGTATCATAAACTACGCTTTCATATTGTAGTTTATTGTAAATATCCTTTTCAATATTTGTATACAAATATTTATTTCCATCTTCTTGGACGTTAGCTGTATGCAAAGTCTTACGCGCTAACTTGACAATTTTAATAATTGAGTTTGATGAGGATATATATAGTTTCCTAAAAATCAAGTTTGTGTATGAAATATAAAAGAAACCAAAATTTTTAGTACTTGGTATACTTCCAATCAATTAAACAACATTTAGAAAAATAAATAAAAGGAAGAAGGAAATTGAAAATAGGAATAAGAACACTACTTGATTTAGTCTTTTGGTTTGTATACATCATCGTTATAGTCATCATCATCATACCCAGTTCGAGTCCCACAATAAAGCAGGATTTGGGAAAGTTTAATAATACACAACCTTATCCTTACAGAGTAGAGAGGTTATTTCTGGTAGACCCACATGCGAATATGACAATAAAAAATGATGCAGGTTATAAGAGTAGATATGAAAACTAACATGCTAAAAGAGTAGGTAAACAAAATTAAATAAGTAAATAAATAAATAAAATAAAATAAAACTAAATAAGATATCTAATATGATGCCCATATCTACTAATAAATAATAATAATAACTAAAAAACTACAATTCGTCAATACAAATTTAAAAGAAAAGTTATTTTTAAAAAATAATAATAAAAATAAGATAAATATACTTAGAAAAGTTGTAAAGTTCTGTTCATATCTGCTATGTTGTAAACGTCTGCTCACCATTCCTTAAATTGTGCATGTCAACATTATATAAGGTCATGCTAATCTGCTCTGTATCTTTCTAATTTATATACATATACCTAAAAAATACCCATGAGTTGGCTAATATACAATTATCATGATATTCTGATTACAGAAAAAATTAGTATGATTTTGGAAAATCCTTTTGTTCGGTAAATAAGTAATATTTTAAAAATCGAACTGAAAGTTAAGTGAAAAAATTAATAAGGTGTGTGAATCATAATATTTCATGTGAAAATTGAAAATTTATAATTATTCTTGCATTTGAGGAAATACTCTTTTCTTTTTACTATATTATCGAACATGATAATTAAATATTTCTATCATTATTATGTAATATTATATTGAAAGCACCACATGTACAAATATACTTGCATCAAGTGCTGCACTATTTCAACTAATAACTAATTTCATTCATCAATGAAGAGAACTATAAATTAACTCACGATCATCGATGGATCTTATTATAAATTGAGGGCAACCCTAAACCTGCTTTATTCTTCACCTTCCCCTTGGCTTTAAATATATGCACCTGTCCATCATATTTAATCTCATTATCTTTTCGGTAGAATCATAATCTCTGTATTTAACATTAAAATGACATGATTAAGCTTCAATGTGCATTAAAAATTACAACATGTATATAAATTGTAACCCACGTAATTCAAGATGGGGGAAATATTGAAAGCATTTATGGCTTATTAAACTATGAGTAGAGCATCGAATTGTCTCATTCCCGGAAGCCAATAATATAGAGTTATGTGTTCCTCTATCCATATAATTTATAAATTGTTACCAGCTAGCCTCACCTTATCAATACTCTCATCAAAGATAAAAGATTTTTTTTTGGCTCTCCGCTTTGCGAAGGACGAAAGAGAGACATCGATTATACGTAATTTTTCCTTTTCATTTTATAAGGAGGTTATTTCTGTGATTCAAATCTGTGATAAAAGGGAGTAATCATACCAGTTACTTCAAAGTTTATATAAAGATAGAAGATTATTTTGTAAAAATATCAAAGAATTGAAATTTATTTTATTGGAATATTTGTATATGTTTAGGCTAGATTGAAGGCTCAAACTTAGGTTGAATTGAATAAGAATGTAATTGTTTTTAAAACTTTATTTCCAAGAAACATAAGTAGAAATTTAATACGAATTTTCATAAAATTAAAGAAATTTTAGTACAAGTTATTATTATCAAGTGACTGTTTCACCACAAAAGCTTAAGCTATTGTGTAAGACAAACTTAATTAGTTTTATATATTCACTAACACACCCCTCTAAATGAAAGTCCTTTGGGCTTGAAACTTGAGCATGCTTACTCTATCTTGTGCTGAATTAATTAAATGAGAAATAAGTGGGTGGTAGAATTTGAACTCATGACCACTAGGTCACAGAGACTCTGATACTATATTAAGTGACTGTTTTATCACAAAGCTTAAGCTAATGTATAAGGCCAACTTAATTAGTTTTATATATTCAACTTAATTAGTTTTATATATTCACTAACAATTATAACTTTACAATCTTAAATTTTAGGTCTAGCTCTTCCTTGAATCAAGTGACATGTTAATTTCCATCTCTTCAAGTGAATCGGATTCGAATGGCTTAAAAAAAACTAAAACTTCTGAGATCTTGCATTTCAACATCCAAGTTATGATAGTGTTGCCAGCTAAAACAAAATGTTCCATTAAACTCCAAGAGGGTCGTGCAGGCCTGCCTTATAAGGATCAAAAAGGAAAAAAAATACAACTTAACTTTTCATATTTCAGTTCTTAATTACGTTGATATAAAAATTTATGGAGAAGAACAAAATCTGATCACAAAAGGTTTGCTATTCTATGATATTGCAAAGATTTTATTCCTCAAGAAAGCTGTTTTTCTTTCTTTTCTGTGTGTGTGCGTATATGAAGTGGCTCATTATATTAAGAACTCTTAATCCACCAGCCTACAAGAGATCGTGCAATGGCCGGCGTCAAATTTCATAACAGTTTGGAAAATAATGAGAATAAAATCAACACTTGAACTTCCTTTGATTTTTCCTCCATTGAATGCTCGGATGAAGCGTACAAAACGCCGGAATCTCAGCTAAGAAATTACGGGTTTAACAAGGAACGACTCTGTTTCTGCAAAGTTATGGCTGTGCTCTATAGTTAGAGCTAAATACATTGCGTGTTCACTGTAGTACATTGAATGTGTTGAAATTAGGGTTTTGTACATCATCTTTATTATAGTATTCTCATGTGTCGTACAGCTCACGTAGTATTCATTTTGTATTAGGGTTTTAACGCACCAAGTCATAATAAAAGAGAAGTGATGACTCTTTAAATATATATCGTGAGTAACATTATAAAGTATTAATATCGAAGACAATGTAAAATTAATTAATTAATTGATTGCTTAATAGTTTTAACTTTTAGAGCATGTTCAGAGTTCAATAAATTTGTACTTAATTAACTAAAAATTCACTATATTCTATTAATATAATCAATTGAATGTGAATTAATAATCTCAATTTTGTATAATATTTGTTTTTATTAAAAATATCGTAATTTCAAAATTTCTAAGAAGCAATAAGTGACTCAATTAAATCTAAATATAATAAAAATTAATATGTTACGAATACTTTTTTTCAGAAAACATCATAAATATTAACATATTTGTTATTTTAACAAAATATTAATTTATTATTTGAATAGGATCACAAAATTATATAAGGATATTTTTAGAAGTACATTATATTTAGCTTAATAGTTAAAATTAAGTTAGTAGAAATTTATTAAGTGGGCAAACTCCAATGCACAAATTCCTTGTTTTGCATTATTGTATAATAGAAATTATAGTTTATAGAGATTTTACTATAGGGTATTGTCAGTAAAGTAAGTGCTCAAAATCTACTAAAGATCAACTCTTAGGAAAAAACTTGGAAGTCAAGTAGGCTAGATCTACAAATATGGTTAATTAATGAGCTTAGTCAAGTCATTTATTGCAGAAATCAAGCTCATATGGACTGGGGTTGATGATAATGGCTATTTTTTGGCGGGAACATTAAAACAAGACAAGACAAATTCCACAGATTATTAATTAGCTCACCTTGTAGCTTAGTTTATGACACTCACTGACACATAATATTCTTCTATTTATTCAATGAGAACAAATCTCGATACATCTGCATTTTTCCAAGCAATCCTGAATTCTTCCGAGTTCAACGTACTACCGTTGATGTTCAGGACAAAATTTGTGCTAAGTTGTAGTTGCAAGCAGAGGCATTAAGTGTCCTGATGGAATGTGAAACATACAATCCTTAAAAACAAATTCTGTTACTTGTCTCATCGTCCTGAATCCATGATAGAGATCTGTAAGGATCGATGATGAAATATACCGAAGATTCTCGGGCATCTGTAAAACAAGACACCTTGGAAGTGAAACGGACAGGTTATGCGTAGACTAATATCATGCAACCGCTACAGATAATGAGAACTTGTGCATAGGCTATGTTAATCTCAGACAGAATCAAGTAAGGTCATTTAGTGGCTGTTTCCGGGTAAGTTATGAGGATTGTAAAGTCTCATGTTCATGTTCCTACCATTCTTTAACTAGCCATCCTTAAACGAACTCATCTTTCCTTCTGTTGGAGACAAGTCTTGTTATTGTATTATTATCATATTTGGCAAGAACATAACATCCCACGTCTTTCCATTGCCAGATGTGATTCTCATTGCCAATTCTACCTAACCATATCTCACATTCTCTCTGGACTATCCAAGACAATTATTGATCCTTTTTCTTTTGGAATGTAACTAAAGTGCACAGTTACGTTAGGTTCTAATGTTGTCCACTTGTCCTAACAATTTCATAATCATTGTCCTCGTGTCCATTAGTTGAGTTGAAGGAGTTTCGAGGCCAGCCAAGTTGTTTAACTGCAATTATATTTTGAGTTGCATAATTGCCTAAACCAGGCGCTCAAGATGAGCTGTAGTGGCCCCATTAGGGGCTTGTCCTGATATGTTACAAAGAACTCAGAACGAAGTCAATGCTTTTCTTGACATTCTTCGATGCTGTTGGGTATAAATATGTCTCTCAGCTCATGATTCTTTTAAACCATCGAGCATTTTAAGAGTAAAGGTATTATCAGAGAAAAAAACATAGAGAACCTATCAAAAATGGAGCCCATTGAAGCCATTACAGAAGGAGAGTGGAGTTGTCTTAGTGGAATGTACACAACCGAGGAGGCTGATTTCCTTGCAGAATTGCTTGGTAGTTCCCCTCTTCCCAGCCAGTTTGATACAAGTTCAAGATTAGACTTTCCATCCGCTTTTTGGTCTGTTAACGAATCGACGACGAATATCAAAGGAGTGAATGAAGACACACTTTATTCTTCGGACATGGATAACAATTCGTATCAATTTTCACAAGGGAATAGTAGTTATAGTGGTGCTAGTAATATTCTGTTTCCCACATCAAATGCAGAAAGCCGCTACTTGAGCAATTCTCACCAAATTCTGGTTGATAACAACTCCTCCATCTCGATGGATTTCTTCATGGAGGATGCTAGGCATGGTACCTCATTTCTCATAGAAGGCAATGACTGCTTGATCCAAAAGATGGCCAATGGCAATGTGAAGGAGATGAACCAGCTTGACGCTGCTCTTCAAGATCACAATTCGAAGCCGAAAAGGCCCTTAGATTTGCCTGCACCAGAACCATCTGCCAAAGATAAGGGCCATAGCCCATCTGAGAATTCTAAGAAAAGACCACGGAGTAATGTAAACGTGAGTACAGCTAACCTGTGCATTTTCCTTCATGCTATATTCCTGTTTGAGGCTAAACTTTCACATGAAGTGGTTTAGGAACAATTTTTGATCGATATCTCAACAATGTAGGCTCAAAAGACCAAGAGGAACGTGCGATCAAAGAATACCCAAAGAACCTCAAGCAGAAACGACGACGAGGAGAACAATGTTGGAATAAATGGGCCAGCCACTAGCAGTTGCTGCTCTGATGATGACTCAACTGCCTCTCAGGATCTCAGTGGAGGAGCAGCTTCCAGCTTGAGCTCCAAAGGAAATGCTGCTGTAAACTTGAATGGCAAGGCAAGAGCAAGTAGGGGGGCAGCAACCGATCCTCAGAGTCTCTATGCACGGGTAACTTCCTTTTACAGTTCCACGGAACCACAATTGTTAAGCAATTAACTTGATGATTTTGCTCAACCAATCTGTACGACAATTTCTCATCTACCATTTCCTTGGTTGCTTCAGAAAAGAAGAGAAAGAATAAATGAAAGGCTGAAAGTTCTTCAAAGTCTGGTTCCTAATGGAACAAAGGTAGGCCAAATATAACATCTACAAGACAATGAGCTTTACATCTCATCAATCTGTTATTTCTGAAACTCATTTTGCAAAATTCTGAAGATCGGTTCATGGTATGCCAGGTTGATATCAGCACAATGCTTGAAGAAGCCGTCCAGTACGTGAAGTTTCTGCAACTCCAAATTAAGGTGAGAGCACGAATCCGTATTCCGTTGGAAAATATTCAATTGCCGCACTTGTTCTATATATTTAAATAGATGAAAAAAAAAGCCTGATTCAAGAATTTCTTGTTTTCCTCTTCTTGTCTTGTGTAGCTGCTAAGCTCAGATGATCTATGGATGTACGCTCCCCTGGCTTACAATGGAATGAATATCGGACTCGATCTGAAGGTGACAACAACAATGGGATAGTAACAATGAAAGTGACCATTCATATCTGTGATCTCAATAATTCTTTATGTACATTAATATGTCAAAGTGAAGTCACTGCCTTTCTGCAATGGTTTATTTTGTGTTAGTATAGAGTTGCTCTTATGAATTTCGGAAGGAGTAACCATTAACAATGAAAGTGACCATTCATATCTGTGATCTCAATAATTCTTTATGTACATTAATATGTCAAAGTGAAGTCACCGCCTTTCTGCAACGGTTTATTTTGTGTTAGTATAGAGTTGCTCTTATGAATTTCGGAAGGAGTAACCATTGCTGGAAATCTTCTGATTCATTCATATTGTCAACCAACTGGATATAGTGTGACTACTGGCACAAAGCTTACTGATCTTGACATGGGTTCATGTTCCAGTCAATTTTGTTGGTTGTAATTATAATCTTTTACAAATGATGTTTCTGATGGACCAAACTACCTACTTTTGCTCTTATTATGTTATTTTGATTCTGATACCTCTATATGGCTGAGGTATAAAATATTACAATCATTTATCCTATTTTTTATATTAAAAATAAAAATGGAAAAAATGAACATCCCAATTTCCACGATTAAAATTGAACCAATATTTTGACAGAGTAATACTTTTCCCTACAAATGAAATTTTTTTATATAACTCAAATACTTAATTCATATTACTCCTATAGATAAGTCCATAACTTTTTTCCAAATTTCTAAAGATAAGTTCTTAATAGAAATAAGTCCTTAACAAATACTTATAAATTAACATATTAAAACTTATTAAAAATCCATCATATTGTTGTGATAATTTTGAAAGATTGACATATCTTTGCATAAAACTTTCATAATTATCATAACGATCTAATAACTTGATTATAATTCAGTCGGTTTTCTCTACTCTCTCTAGCTACTATTCAAGTAAGTTGCCTCCAAATTATCGTTTTAGGTAACTCTACTTTAGCGGAGTTTGTCCTACTTGAAGGAGGATTGGTCCTGTTACCAAATGGAGAAAGTTCTGGGTAAGGAGTCTTTGACATTGGAGCCTTCTTCAATCTCTGTTGCACCGATTGGGAGCCAAAATGCGTTGTGCCTTAAGGACAACCTGTGAGAATAAGTCCCTTTAGTAACACCAGATGAGTTCCCTCCATTGAGTCCTTCTAACCAGAAGGTCTCTTTAGCTGGCAAGTCTTCTAAGTTTGGCTACTCTTTGGCTTTAAAATCCTAGAAAAATATTGTAGAAACTGAGTCAACTAAGGAAAGACTCAAATACTATCAAAATACTATACAATAAGCGGTTCTAACCTTACCTATGGAAATATTGCAAGATAGGAAAATAACTTGGTCCGACTCAGTGGTAGGGTACTTCCTAGAAAAACATGTAACTTTCCTACAAGTCTAATATTGGGCTAGCTCAAAATGGTTTAAGATGGGTATAGAGAAAACTCTATAGTGTGAAGAGGATATCTACGTGCTCAAGTTCTTCAAAGATGCTGACCTACTGAACATTCTTTAACAGGGTCCATGGCACATTGCTGGCTAGCTTCTTCTCTTGTAAAGTGGAATGTCCCTTGATAGATATGGTGTTAAAACTAGTGCTTTGGGAAAGTCGATTTGTCTTGAACCTCTCATTGTTAGAATTGAGAGGATTGGCTATGCTAGAATTTGTGTTGAACTGAATAGAGAAAAAGAACCTTCTAAAGCCCTTCTTAATATGAAGCTGGATGTGGATGGGGAACTTACAAGGGCTGAGGTAGAGCTCTCTTACAACTGGAAACCAACTAACCACCTTAAGGTGTGAAAACCAACAGGAAAGATATTTAAAACTATTTTGTATAATGAATTATTGGGATTGCCAGAAGATGAAGTCCCTAACCCAAAGGAAGTTATTGAATTGGTTCCTCCCAAAAGTAAGCTAGGGGTTGAGAATCCTACTCTAAATACCCCTGTTAGCCAAGATCTCTAGGTTCGGGGAATTGTTGATTTTAGGTCGGGAAGTGAATATGGTGGATGGTTTAGAGGATCGGCCTAAAGAGCAACCACTATAATAACAGTTAGACTCAACTAGTTTGAAGGGGAGGAATGGTTTCACTAAAATCACCTTTATATCCTCAAGAAAGAAGTCTAAAAGGAAAGTAGGTAAAGCCTAGTTAGGGAGAGCCTAATTATCCAATTAACGTTCATGAAGACTTAATATCTCCCTTAAAATGCAAGTTGTAAAAGACCTTATTCTAAAGAAAAAGCTTATTGTAATACGTCTCTTGGAGACAAAAATAAAGGTTGAGAAGTTAAGAGAGGATTTAAAATTTTTAGGCAATAACTATAATTTTGTGATGAATCATTCATGTCATGCTAATCGCAGGATAATAATGACTTTTGATATAAACCTTACTCATCAATAGTTGATATATCTAATCAAATGATAAACCTCTCATGTATTTTTCCCCAGTTGGGGTTACCTATTAAGGCTATGATTGTTTATGCAACAGACTTTACTTTCCAAAGAGTTAAGCTTCGGGAATACCTAAGGAGTATAAATGGATCGATGCATAGGCTTTAGATCCTATTGGGTGATTTCAACTATATTTTGCATATTAAGAAAGCTCAAGGTGCTAGAGTTAACCAACAAAACTTAACTAAAGAGCTTAATCATATCATGAACCAACTGGGAGTGATGGACTTAAAATATATGGGGAAACTCACTATAAGAAAAATGTCGTTTTGTAACGGGAATTACCAACAAAAAACATTAACATTCTGTTGGTAAGTAACATTAGCGACGAACAAAGGTGTCACAGAAATGGCTGTAGCTAATAATTACCGGGGAGAACAAGACCGTCGGCATATTTACTAATGGAACATGCCCTTCTGTAGGTAAATTTACTAACAGTTTACGCTTTTCTGTTAGTAAGATTGTTCAAACATTACCGGTGGCTATGTTTTTTCCATCGGTGAGTTTGCAGATAGAATTGGTTATTCCGTTTGTGATTACCAACGGCCTACGGTTGGTTATTTCGTCTGTGATTACCGATGGCTTACGGTTGATTAGTTTGTCTGTGATTACCGAAGGATTAGGGTTGGTTATTCAGTCAGTAAATGTACCAACGATTTACGCTTTTTTGTCGGTAAGTTTGTTTAGACATTACCTACGTTGAATCTTTTTCCTTCGGTGAGTTTACGGACGGAAGTGGTTATTCCGTCTATGATTGTCGACGGTCAGTCTTCTTCCATCGCTAATGATTCTAATTTTACCGACGGATCCACTTATGTTCGTCGGTAAATAAATCAGAATGTTTTTAATAATATATCGTTACTAAATTTTATTTGATGATGTTATAGTTAATGCATAATTTAAACAACTATTAATGTAATAGTATACATTTAATTTTTTAAACATAAATTTGATTGATGATATAAAGTTGAAAATATCTTAATTGATATTAAAAACATTAAATTGTATATAATAAGTTTTTTTAATTCAAAAAAAATGACCAAAAGTACACTATTAATTTAGAGATAGCGGATGCTCTGATTGGTGGGATGAGGTGCTGCCCCTACCCTTCAATTCATCCACCTTATTACGGAACTGAGCTATGTATTGCATCAACTGTTGCAACTGATCCATTAATTGTTGCAACTGAGTTGCCAATGTTTACACTATGCTCCGAAGTTCTTGGACTTCATTGGTTGTGGACCGCCTACTAGATGCTGCTGTACTGGACGTGGAGGATTGTGAATAACATGTATTTTCAAATGAACCTAAGCTGAATATCCTTCGCCAACGGTCCTTACCACCCACTATATGAAGATAGGTTTGAGTCTCATAAACATCTTCAGACTGTTGAGACCATCATTAAATGCTTTCTTGTATTTGGTCATATCATTAGGCAATGTTTATATTAACAAGTGATAATTATTAAGCATTAATATTAAACCATAAATTTCACATACATTAAGTTCTCTACAACAGTTGTTGACAAATGTCACACTGTCATGCTTCTTAGTGTGAGTGTGCAAAAAGAGCTGACGGGGTGTAGGCCTCATGCCCATGGACTTTTCCTACATAAGAATAAAACGTTATAAGTGAATTAGAATTTATAAAAATTTCAGTAGAGTTTTCTCTATTTTTATGATATCTACCCTGTTGAACAAAGAAAAAACTCGAAAACACAGCCATATATGGCACCAGACATTTTTAACATTATCATTCTCAACAAGAAACACATATTTTCATTTCAAAATTCACACATAAAATTCAATTGAAATATAGCAAAATAAAGAAATGAGAATATAAATGTAAACTGCAGATACTTACAAGTCTCTCTGCATGCTCTTAGTGGGTAATAGATCCTTCCGTATGTATGGGAAGACTCTCTCCCCCCGATCCTCCACATTTGTTGCTCGAATTATGCTCTGAAATGGACATTGCCTCAGGTGATGTCTAATACTACTGCCAACGACTCCATATTTGCTCAGAAATGTAAGGTGGTCATATATCGGCCCTGTGTATCGCATCAACAAAGTCAGGATAATGTGTACGTGCTCGTTTCTCTCATATTCTATAAATGATCGCGTTAAATTGAGAATCCCAAAATATTCTTTCTGAAACAAAAGGAAAACATTTGGTTAATACTTATGATGTAATAATATTTATCTAATTAATGTATAAAACTGTTAATTAAAAAAGAAAATAATAATTTTTG
>JAOTAY010000190.1:37098537-37117616 GCA_025629805.1 Erythroxylum baracoense | reverse complement strand
TATTTTATATATTACATTATAATTAATATATCATATATTTTTCCTCCAATTAATTAATTTTTATTTACCTTTATAATTTTATATTACTTTTATTTCCATAACTATTCTTTCCTTACATTATAACTTACAAAATCAACTGGGCATTATTACTGCACATCGCGCAGTAATACTCTGCTAGTTTCTTTCACGAGGAATGTGCAGATAAGTGGCTAAAAATAAGTGCATCCTGTCCCCACTGCAAGAGTGAGGTTGGTCACGTGTTTTGGTTTTGGGTCAAACGCTGAGCCTGAGCAGAAACTGGCTTAGATAGAAAATGGAGTACAGTGATGTGCTAAGCATCATCTGACAATATAAAAGAGGAGTCTATATACAAAAACATTAAAATTAACTCGTACGCATAAAAAAATTATAAACCGTAGCTTCAGCCTAAGTGTCAATTTTGCCTAGTCTAAACGTTGGTCAGTTCGTGCACCATATGTTTCTCAGTTTGTTTGGGCTAGCACCGTTAAACTGCAAGTTAATATTGTTGGGCAACTTGCAGACACGATCTGGATTGTGCAGACAGAAATTAAAAGCGAATTTTCTCTTCACTGATTAAATCGCACCTTGTTAACTACTGAAAAAAAAGTATATTGCCAGCATATGGAAATCATCGATCAAGGGCTATACTTTAAGCATAATCCATTCAGCATAAGATCTCAAATCAAAAGCATAAGTTACAATCAAAGAAGAACATATGAACCTGTCTGAAATTTGGTGTAGATGATAGTTAAGATGATAAACTCTTGTACCCTGATCAAACATTCTCAATCTGTCAAATCTAATCCCTACTTCAACTGCTAAGCCTGTTACAATATTCATAAATAAGGGGAATTTCTAATTGCAATCGTTTATTGTCCTTGTACAATACAACCATATAAACTTATGATCAAAATCCTTGGCTTACATACCTCTGTAACACCTGAAACCCCTCAAACAGATCAGAGATGCTGCAGTTTCCCTTGTTCATGCTCGTTCATCACTGACATGATTTGGAACTTCTGGTTGACTTTCTAGAGGCATGTATTGTGCCATGATAGCTCTAATCTCTGAATCCATGTAAGACTGAGAAAGGAGCAACCAGAAACATCAACAAATTAGACGTGTACTGACCAAATATAGATATGTATCAAACTGCTAGGAACAGAATCGCATAGTTGTCCCAACTGCAAAATTCTGTTCGGTGGATTCAGCCCTAAAGAGGGTCTATATTCAAAAGCGCAGTGCTTGAAAGAAACATACCCTCAATCTGTATTTATAGACTAGATATGCTCCACCTGCAGCCATAGCCAGGCCTATAATAATAACCCAAACAGCTGTCCATGCAGATCTTACTTCTGTACCACTCTTACCTGCAATCAATCAAGGGAAGAGGATCACAACACAAATTTTAACATTCAACAAGTATGGAATAACAGTTCAGTGCTATGGATTTCCAACTCACTTATGCAGGTATCATGGTCTCTGATGTAAAGGAGATCTCCACTGCAACTGCATTCGTAGCTTCCCCATGTATTTTTGCAGCTACATTCAGGGCACTGACAAGCTTTCTTCTCTTTGCATTCATCAATATCTGCATCATCAAAGTAAGCAGTAACAGGTTAATCAGAACAATCGATTAAGGGTTCTTTTTGACGTGAAATTGGCAGTAATCAAAAGAGAAAAATGCAAAACAAAATGATGTGATATCACTTTTTCCGTTAAAACTTCCAGGAAATTGGTGCAGTAGGAAGTCACAGCCGAAATGCTTATCCATCGCCAAATTGTTTAAATATCTATATATCTATATATCTATCTATCTATCTATCTATCTATCTATCTATCTATCTATATATATATATATATATATACGTGTGTGTGTGTGTGTGTGTGTGTGTGTATCTATATATAGACCTCCTTCAAAACTTCAGCTAAGTTAATATTGAAGCCGTGAAAATGAGCCATGATAGGAATGGATATTGCTCAAGTGAGTAAAAGTAGTCCACGAGGTCAGAGGGAAAGAGTCCATACAGGAAAGAACAAAACACCAAGCTGTGCAGCCCCAAGGAGTTGAAAGAAATCAATATAGGGCCATAGAGCCAGGCAAAGACTAGATATGCGACCTTTACAACATCTAGCTATGCATTCATAGTCAATATCACTTGCACCATAACAAAACCACACAATGTGTCATCATGCGAATAGTTTATAACTCAAACATAAACAACAACATATTCTTGATGTACATTTGTGACATGCATAGACTTCTCAACATTCATCCTGACTTCACCAAATTTACCAATTTGATAAAGCCTACAGGGAAGTAGCATCTCTTACCAACGCAACTTTTCACACCATCACCTTTGAACCCTTGAGGACACTGGCATTTACCACCATCAACATCCTGTTCATATGTATGATTAGAATGTGAAGTATCATGTTTAGTCAAGAATAGAACAGTGAAGACAAGAAGATCACTAACCAAACAAGCAGAGAAGGTGTGTCCGTCTCGTGATTCATGCCAACAGCCTCCATTGTTTATCTTGCACCTCCCAGGTCCACTCACTTCAAGGCAACAATTACATGGTTAATTCAAAGCAAGGCACATCAACTTAAGTCTTTTGTGCAAAAACAACCACTGTGTTTGTCGTGTCATCTAAGAGTCAAACCAGGAAGAGTGCTACGTCTTCAACATATATAGACAACAAATTTAAGAGAAGCACATTTTGAAGCACAAGGTAGCTCCTACATGAAGTCTCTTAGAGTTGATACCTGGATTACTCTACTCTCACAAAACAAGTAACAGAGGTGTTTTAGGGGAAGAGGAAACATGGGAACAAAATGTCTTACCCCCATCAGGAAAGGAGCCAAACAATTAAAATAACTAAGACACAGACAGGCACACTACATTGACATTTGCACACAACATGTACACATATTCTTGTCACAAAATTACAATGCCGAACCGCAAGTTCGAATCTGAGCTCAACTAACACCAACACTCTAAACTTTGTGAAAGCTTCAATATACCCATTGCTGGTGGAGCACAAGCCTGCTTACATAACAGAGTCACTAAAGTTTGTATTCTGATAGTAAATGGCCAATCAACAACTTAGCTGGAAGACCGGATTTCATCCACACTAGAATAACCAGACAATAAGTAGGTGAAAGTTTTAACTTTGCATATTGCTGAAGGAATCATCTCTTGTATCTTATGATTTCCTTTGGATAAATCGCTAATGCTTGCACATCAAGTACAAGCCCATCGATAAGATAATCTCATGCACAGGCTGCTTTAAGAGAGTGCACGGATGATCAACAACTTAGCTGGAAAACCAGATTTCATCAAGACTATAAAAACCAGAAAATAAATATATGAATGTCCGGGTTGGGTTGTATTTCAACCAGACTCCTCCTTAACTATCCTTGCCAAAGAACTTCCAACAAGGCCTAGCATATCTGAATGTAGTCAGTAGATCATTATACTTTCCTACCAAAGAATATGTTTCTCAATTAAAAAAAAAAATGCTCAACAGATGACAGCCAAAATTACCCCAAAAGTTCACCAAATTGAATTAACAGATAATAAATCGATTGAAAGTTCTAGACAAGTATTTAAACTAACCTTCACAGTGGCTGTAACCATCTCCCTTGAACTGCACACCATCAACAAGGGGGCATTCACAAACCCTTCCACGAAATGTATCCTGGGCAGTTAAAAAGAAATTTAAAGTAGGGTAACTAAACTAGATATCTGAAAAGGGAAGAAATCACAAGAAGAAAAGACAGAGAGAGAAAAAGATAAAGAAATATATGGAAGAACCTTGCAGGCTGTGATGTTGGCTACTTTATCTTGCCAGCAACCTCCATTATTCTCCAAACACTCATTTGTCTCAACATCTGATTCAAACAGACTCTCTTACAAAAACTCACACACATAATAAAGAAGTTACAAGAGGCCACTACCACACAATGCCTTCCTGAAAATAGCTTTTCATTCTCAAGACTCAAGCACACTTTTAGTTGGCACCTTAACTCTCTTTTTGTTGTCCACAGCAATGGCATAAATCCATGGATTTAATTAGGTCAAAAACTCACCACCACTCAAACAAACAGCTGGTTCAGTTGTTTCCTCAAAACCAGAACATATGGCCTTCAAAACAGCACCTTTCTCCAACTTTCCTGCAGCAACATGTTTTGGCGGCTAAGCAAAGGACAAACAAGAGAAACATGTTGAGAATCAAGAGCATGCCATAGCACACCTCGATACTGCCGATTGTTGATAACAATGGTTGGCAATATAGTGACATCACCCCTTGATCCTTTGCCAACCTAAATGGAGGTCATTATCAGTAGGCTATCAACTAATTACCCAACAATGAAAATTGACATTCATTACCCTGTTTTATAGACATAAACGAACATTACCTGAGCATCTTGTTCTTCTTTCAATACAGGATTCTCAGAATCAGCATTTGGATCTCCCATACACTTCTCGATCTTCTTATCATCAAGTCCTGAGGAGATGTCAAATTAGCTGAAAGAACAAACAATATGACCGGAAAAAAGCATATTCTTTCTTGCATCAATTAGGAACATAAATACAATGATGAATTACTTACCAAGAGATTTGATCACACCATCAGCACAATCCTTGTTGTACCTTTTCTCCTTCATGGGACATCTAATCTGAAAATCAGTCACATAGTCCCACCACACCCAAGGTTTTTTGCTCTCATTTACCACTCTGAAAACACAAAGTTGCCTTAAATTCTCAATGACAACATCCTTCCCATCATAACCTGTGCTGAAATCTTGTTCAGGATCAGGAGCACAATATCTTCCATGATTTATGCACTGGGATTTACACTGGCGGCTCAAGGTAAAAGCCTGGGGACAGTACCAAGTTATATAATGGGGTGTAAACTGAGTGTATCCCCCCTTCTCTAATATCTGTGCTGCACCTCTAAAATCCTTCACAAATTCCAACAGCATATCACACTTAACCCCACATTCATCATTGCTGTTGGTCCATAACTCATACTCCACACGATCATCAGGATGTGGGACAGCTTCTCTCCAATCAAGATTCACATTTACAATCTCACCACTATTTAATTCCTTCTTTAGTTTTTCGCCAAAGCTCTTCTCAATCAGTGCAGAAGGTATTGTTATGTTCTCAATGTACTTTGCTGATGAACCATCTTTTTGAGGTTGGTCCATTGTTATTAATGCTTCCTCAATGTCATCAGCAATAAGAACAACAGAAGCTCCAACCTTTTGAGTATTCCAAACCTTCAATGCAAAGAAGCAATCTGACAAGCAACATAAAGTAATATCTTAAAAACTCATTAGAAATGTATGTCCAACTCTAATTTGATTACATTTTAACAAATTATCTAAAACTCATGTGAGAAATTACAACAGTGGCAGAAGATAACCAGTGATTAATTGTCATATTACCATGTTGAGATTATTATCCACTCATAAAGAAATTACAAGCAACTATTAATTAAGATAGAGTGTAAACCCAACTGCTTGTAGTTCAGAAAACTAATTAAAAAACATGTAACCAAGTAGGAAGTCTATGCAGAAAGAATAATAGAAATGCCTACAACGCTCAAAAAATAAAAGTTTAATTCAACTAGTAAAATTACACACACAAGGTACTGTATAAGAAATGGGAAAAATACCAACAATATCACAAGTATAAACGCACCTTGGCCATATCCTATTCAAATTTTGGGCAGCAAAAAACATCATTCTCGGAGTCCAAATTTAACCTCAAGCTCATCATCCTCTTCAAACAACTTTATAAGACAAGCATATTGTTCTTCTCTTTTCTTTTTTTGCCAAAGCTTGAAAAGTAAAATTGAGAACAAGCCTACTGCCACAGCCCCAAGAACTATGATAACAATCTTGGACCCACTATAGCTACTGGATGTAGGGGAATTAACTATGGTGCCATTTTTGGGATTGGAAGAGTCAAAAACGCCTGGAAAGAACAAAATTAAAAGTACAAAATAAATAGTGCAAAACATCCCAAATTGCAAAGGCTCCAGAGTCCTAAGACTATAAACAATTAATAACAATGTATTTACTACCAAGCACCATTTCAGTTGGTTAACAAGAAAATGAAGCAAAAAATTGACTATAAAACAAAAGAAACAAAGACCCAAAAGGGTTCTTCCTCACCCAACTCTTCCCTTTGTTCCCAGAACAATTACAAATAGTTGCTCTTCCAAATCTCAAACAAAATTAATTCTCCGACAGCTCAATATCTGAATTCAGAGAATTTAATTGACTTTCTTTTAGGGAAACAAAATCTCCTCTAAGCATGCTAACTTTGCTTGTACTGGATCAAACCAAATCACCAATCTTTCTAATCTCCTTTTTGTTTTCTATGATCAAAACATCACGAGATTGCAACTAAAGGGCTCAGCATTAGAGAGTTTACAAATGAAAAAACGCAAACATGAAAGGAACAAATACCTCCATGATCAACCAATAGGAAAGTGGGTAAGGCTCCTGGCTTCGACTTAAACGAAATCCCAAAATCATCAAACTCTCTGCAACCCCTGTGATTCTCTTTAGGATATACCACGAAACCTGTCATGCTTCCCCGATATTGAGGTATCCCAAAATTGCCAATAGCACTATCATAAGTATCCTTAATTTTATCAGGTGATGAGACCGTGAGACTGTTCGTTTCCTCTATAAATCTACCAAAAAAACATGGAAAAGCCACCAAGAACAACAAAAAACCCTAACCAAACTTTTGAAGGCCACGTGTTTAGCTCAATTTCAGTGAATTGAGTGCGAAAAGGCACTAAATTTTGGTGGGTTTAGGTTTTGAGGATTGATTGATAAGCTAAATTAAGAAAAAAAAATGGCTTGTAAGAAGAAAAGCGAAGATGGATCTGCTGATTACTTGCTTATAGAGAAAGAACGAAGTGGAGAGTAAAGGAACCTAAACTCACGCCTAAAACGCACAGAGAAAATACAGAGTAATCACTCTCATTCCTCTGGATTATGAGAGGAATGGAGTAATGCCCAAAAGTGGGTAATCAAATCAACGACCCTGCAATGATAGTTGTTTACTAAGCAGCTACTTTCGTCTCATATCCATTCCCTTTTTCTTATACCCACTAAACAAGCATATCCCTATTCTTTTAAACTTTTTATTATTATCTTAGTTCCTACATAGTACTATTGTTTTCCTAAGATAAATCAGCTGTTTCCATGGTCATAATCTGGTGTGGTTGCGAAGTATGAAAGTGAACATTGTAAATGCCAGAGTTACGTAAAATTAAGTTGTGTTGGACTTAATTATCATGCAAGAATGTTTTGTGAATTCTGATGCAATTTTGTGTTCTGAAAGTCTTTATATAAGTGATGCTGCATAGATGAAATTAAAGAGAACTTTTTCAGGTTTATTTACATACGCGAGATTCTATAGATTTGACATCAAATTCTATCGATGCTCGATCAACTGATAAGATTAATCGAGATGCACACTAAATTGTTCAAACGCTACTTTATCTTTTCTTACTATTATTATTAAAACTCATTGATTTCACTATGAGAGTAATTTTAATGTCCACCGAAACAAGTGATCTTATTAGTAAATGCTACGTACCAAAGATGATAAACTAAAGAATAACGAACTAAAGCCACCAATATTCAAGTTAATGAATATTGAATAGAAGCATTATTCCTGTTGAATCAATTATCATCTATTTCTACAAAGTACTCCTACACTAAGCATATATAGCTTTCTACGAAGACCACCCTGGAGTCTTTTGTGCATAAGTCGATTATCAAAATACACTTGCAGCGTCTAGGCAAGCTTTCATGGCCATCTGAAATGAAGATTCAGAAGAGATGAGTAGTCCCAATAAAATCGTTAAAATATATCAGAAGCCGAACTCAACATCAACTTTGGAGTTGGTTTCTGTCTCCAGCCCTCTGCGAGCACCATGCCACAGCTGATTCTCTATGCCCAACTTCCTCAGCTCCAAAAGCCCACGTTCAACTGTGCATTATAGCAAAACATCACCCAAGTTAACCCCTAGCACAAGGAAAATCATATTATTCTGTTGTTGTCTTGTTCCAGACAATTAATCTTTTTCTTGTAGTGCATTGGAAGACTAAAAGTTTCATCAAGATTTCAATTTTTGGTGTAGGAGAAGGCTTTTAATTTCCTCGACCACTAACCACAGGCTTGTTAACTTGTTTTTGATACCCCTGTTAGTTATCACTTCAATCACCATCCGTAAGTTATTCCAGCTTTCTGACAAGAAACTGGTTTATGTCCCTTCATTTACTTCTTTCAGTACATTCCATCGCCGGCTTATATGTTCAACATATTGGTAGAAGGTGGTTGCACTTAGTAGATTGGAAACCAACCCAATTTGCTTGTTTTGCAACAAAATTATGAATTTGCAGATCTAGGAGGGTAAGTATACGGGAAGGGGGATACCATCAACTGCATCAAGTGAAGTGGAATTCTGGTTCCTATGGTTGATCCAGAACTGCAAACGTTCTTCTGCTATGTCTGGTTCGATTCCTTGGTCTCTGGTTCTTCTCCAGAAATATGTAAGCCAAGCCTGTACGAGGCAGCAAGCAAGAATTAAACAGTGACTGAACTAAAAGTTCTACATTTAACAACATTAACAATCCTTGTTATATCAATGCCTTAAAACATAAGAACGCAACTGTGTACTTTTTCCTTTCCTACTCTTCCAGGTTGACCCGTTGAAGAATTTGATATGGAAACCCCAAGATAAAAACTCGAATTAAAATCCATTTGCTTCAACTGTTGCGTTCATAAACAAAACAAATCTGCAGTCATTTCTTAATGTGCAGTGGTATATACATAAATTAATACAACACAGAGACCCTTTGTAGCCTTTCACTTTCTGAATTACACTTATCCCGGCTTTTTTGGAAGATTCCAAGTTGATCTGGTGTTTACGACCCAAGATTGTCCATCTGAGTCGAAAAATATGGGGGCCAAAAACTTACAACGGCCATGTTTTGGGAAGGGGCGTGTAACAAGCCACCCAGTGCATTAGAAGCCTTAGGTGCAATCTTAATAATGATGTCTAGATGGAGAAGCCTCAAATAAGAAAAGAAAAAACGGAAAAGTTCGAAGGTCTATTCAGATTTATCGTGATATAAAAAAGCCATCATACCTGTTTGAAACGCACAATTTCAGACTCTTCTTGACTCAATTCTGTGGATAAATTTTTTATGTAAGTAATCTTTTTAGCATACAGACACACCAAATATGTGCTGCCTGAGAAAGAAAGTTCTTAAATACAAGCTAAAAGAAGGAAATACGTTATCAATGCATAAAAGGTGGGCATCCCTGCAACTACAGCATTGACATCTCACTTTGATATTTATAGTGGTGTATAAAAAGAAAATTTTAGCAGGTAGAATATTAAACGTACCAAACGCTTCAAACTGTCCTTCATTGGGCAGTTTCAGTTCATCTTCACCCATTACTGGAGAAATCAAGACACAGTTAGATAGAACTACGTATGGAACACTCTAAACACTAAAACGAGCAGCAAACAGAGCACTTTGGATAGACTGAACGGAAAAACACAAGAAACCATAAAGAAAGAACATGTCGTAAGGTAAGAAAGTAAAGAAAAATGCAAGCTTTGTACTTCATATAAGATTATAACATCATAGTTCTACGTTTTGGCAGTGTCAAGCCAGTTTTCTTATGTTCGTAACCTGAAATATTTATTAAAAAGAGGAGAGGGGTACAAGAAACTATAATGAAAACGCTGTTTCAAGAAATGAATGAATGAAATAAGAGAAGCACAGAGAGTAGAGGTCAAAAATAGAGTAGAGGTCAAAAAAATGTTAGGAATCTCATTATTAGAAAAAGATGGAACTAGTCAATGATATATAAGTGGAAAGAACCTACAAATCTAGTGCTTTAAGATTTTAGGTTCAATGATATATAAGTGAAAAGAACCTACAAATCTAGTGCTTTAAGATTTTAGGTTGAAGTGTGATGTCAAAGTCTACAAGTATATTTCATCACTAGGCCTATAATGTAGATATCCCGTGAAAGTAGGCTTCCTAAATCCAACAAGTAGTATCAGAGCCGATAGTTTGGCAAGGGACGAGTATGGAGATGATAATTGAATTCCGTGGTTGCCTCTCTACGAAAAAGAGCAAGAAGACTCCTAGTGGGCCCAGACTAATAGAGTAGAAGGGCTCTTGGTAATGTCAGTTGTTAAGAAAAAGGCTTACGCTCAAGGGGAAGTCCAAGTTCAATGTGAAAGTTCACATTTGAGGGAGAAATTGTTGGGATGTCAAGTGTAAGTAGGAATCTCACGTTGGAAAGAGATGAAACTAGTAAAGGACATATAAGTAGAAAGGACTCATAAATCTAGTGCCTTAAGATATTAGGTTGAAGTGTAATATCAAAGTCTACAAGTATATTTCATCACTAAGCCAGTAATGTAGATCTTCCTTGAAAGTGAGCTCCCCGGATCCAACAAAACATACATATAGAACGCAATTGAACTAATCTTAAACCCTATGGTCAGAACTAAAAGATGAACACAGCATGCTGCAAGTGCTTATTATTCTTTATGAGTTATCAAAGACAAGATAATTAAATCAGACCTGATTTCAGCAAATTCGGACGTCGTTGCTGAGCCATGGCAAGTGCTACTGCTTCCTCCACCTTCAGAGAAGGAAAGGAAGAAAATTTCAGAAACTGTTCAATGTAAGGAACGTTTAACTAGTTAACCAAAAGGTAAACCAAGCAATTTTAGTTCCATAAGTCCTAATCAAGCTAAGCAAATAGGTATTATCTGCTCTAGCAGCCATGTGAATTGGTCATCTAAATGTTCCTCTCAGTTAGGAGAAGCTTGTTGTTAAGCTTGTCTAGACTTAAACTGATATCAGAACTTGGTTTTCCTCAATATTCTCTCCAGTTTCATCAGTGGAAGCTTGAGGAATTGTTCCCGCAGATAAAAACAAGTAATGGTAACAGGAAGTCAGTTGAATCCATTGCGGGATATTGTCAGTTGTGGCCCGAACCATAAAGTTTTGACTTTTAAAAGTTTCAATAATTGAGCCTTTTAACCACTTTTAACTCATCAATATATCCTCATCAAAGTTCAAACTTCCTTCTTTTGTGGCTGATAATATTCAAGGTAGAGTAAGACACATTCAAGATGGTTGGTTATTTCCTATCAGGCAAGGGAACAAAGATCAAGAGTCTTTAACATTGCATCATCAAATCTTTACTCGTCAGTGGATCAATAAATATGAGAAGCTGGGAGAAATCTAATTAAAGACAACTAAGATTCAGCAATGATCGATAAATGGGGTCTGACAGAGACCTTCAGTGAAGCCAGTTCCCGCAAACCTTTTTCAACAAGTATCACGCTTTCAAAATTACCATCTCCAGAAAGTTCATTCACATCTTCTACAACTCGGTGTCTGAGTTCTGCACCACATAAAGTAATTAAAAGCAATCACAAATGTAAGTAAATTTGAACTTTCAGAAAGGAACAACCGAGTCATACTTACGTGAGGAGTTATCTTCTTTAGCTCTCTCTGCCGAGGCTAACACAACTTCGACAGGTGCTGGTGCAAAGGATGACCAGTATTCATATTTTGCCCCTGCAATATCTGCATGAACACCTGAAATTTGGTAATCTCTGTGAGAACTTCCTTTGCACTACAGCTCTATATTCAAATTCTGAAGATGATGAAAATAACAAATACCATCTCAAAATTTGGAAAGTAAGGTTAATATCCCTCGAGGTAAAGAGAGGTTGATTAATTTCTTAATCCCAACTAATTTCTAGCCTTGTTGAACAAACAATCAGGAGAAAGACTTTGAAGATGGCTTTCTTAATTATCAAAAAACTTGTTATCTAAATGAGAACTTATTAATGAGCGGAAGTCATCACAGTTAAACTAATAATAAAACACATAAAACTGTTACGCCTCCTATTCGTATACAATATGAAAGGAGAAAGAAGAAGGAACCAACAGCTGGCACAGCTATCATTTCTGCAGGCTAAAAGCTTTGTTTTTCTGTTAGAATGCTAGTAACATATAGAGGAGTGAGGTGGCAGCTTGTTAGGATTCTCTGCAGGAATGTGTGAGGTAGGAAGGGGTATTGGGTAATCTGTCAGGTTGGGAGAGTGGGAGAGTTGGTCACCTCTCAAATGTGGCCTTTAGTCGTCGGAAATTTTCTTCCCTTATCAAAAGAATCCTAAATACTAGCATTCTTTATCTTGGTTCATCTATCTTGTCCTCTATTTCCTCTTCTACTGACCTATTTGCAGAACTTTCCTAACAAAAACCTTCGAAACTAAGTTCCAACTCCCTTCATTCAGATAAAAACATGGAAAGTTCTTGTTATACAGATCTAAAGTCAAAACAGCTTACCATATTTAATACATAAGCTCCAATACCATGCAAGCCAACACCTCTTTAAAACAACCTCTTCCTAATATGAAAACTGCAACTCACGTTACTATGACATAATGGAGTAGTCAAAGAATGAGAAAACAATAGTTGAAACTGGGAATGGAGAAGATGGGGGTGGAGGGTGGTGTTTATGTGTTGACCAACCATCTCTTCCTTGTTTAGCATCATTCTCTGCATGACATTTCGAATTGATTGAGCCTCAACTTTAACATCATGGAGCTGCTCCATTGCAGAATTTGCCTCAACCTTAGCAGCCTACCTCGGAATATTAGAAGTGTAAATCAAAAAGGACTATTATATTATTACTGATATGATAAAGAAATCCATAAAAGAAAAAATAATTGTACGAACATACAAGATACATTTTGTCGATACCTCAGCTTCTGTCCTTAGGGCCACAATCTCCTCTGCCTTACTGGTTTGTTCCACCACTTTCAGAGCAGCCTGTAGGGGAAGCATAGTTCAACCCAAACACCAATTGTATATCTCGCAACTCCTTGGTTAAATATCAATTGACAGGCATATGTGCACCAGAACAGTTAACAATAGTACTAATAGTACCAACCTCCCTCTGCTGCAGAGCTGCCTCCTTTCTGGAAAGTGAACGGACATGTTACTGAACGGAGATATCATGTTAATGTAAGATCAAGAGATTTTAATATAAATACTCACCTGCTTAAAAGACGGGCATCTAAAGTTACACCTTCTCCAAGAGCAGCAACCTTAGGAAAGCAGGTCATGAGGTGTAAATTAAAGAAAATAGTAGATTCAAACCATGGAGTTTGTCATTTATGATTGTTCATGAGAAGATAGTTCCATCCTCAGTTCAAAATGTAAGGGGAGAACTTCAAATTGAGTTTTTCTATGACAGGAAATTTTGGAAAAACAGAACCAATATTATGGGAGAGGTCCCAGTCTCAATTTTTCATAAGTTTGAACCTGATTTGTAAAACTGTATAGCTACAGAGGGAATGTACGCTACTCAAAGCTGTAGAGATATTAGTTCCATGAACAGTGAGGAAAGTACCTGTTTCTCAAGTTGTTGAGCTCTTGCCTCTGCTTCTTCACATCTCTCCTCTGAAAGTCGAAGCTGAATGTACATGTCATTGAACAGAACCAAAAACATCAATTTATAAAATAAGTAATCCGATGTCATACATTTTTCAATGAGGTTTTAAAGTAAGTCTCCATGAGAGAATGCTCAAAAATAGTTCTCGTAGTCAATTGAAAACATGGCTGAGCACTTAATTTGATAAATTAGCAGCTAATGTACTAAGGTATATGTGTGTGAAACTTGTATAGCGTTACATTCCAACGAGAATAACTACGTTAGAACTTCTGAATAATATAGTTGCAGAAAACTGAAAAATACACTGAAATGGTTGGCCGACCTTCTCAAGTAAAGTATCATTTTCTTCTTGCAGAATATCAATCTGCAGCACAGATAGAAATAGTTAATGGATTTTCTGAAAATATAAAATCGTACTGTAAGTAATCAAACTTGGAAATTCTGAATGACTTTTCTGAAGAGGATGAAAAAACTATATCAACTATTCTGACTACAAAATGATCAGGGAAACAACGGTTCAACCTAGGGTTTTTGAAGCCCCAGTTCAGTTAACAAGTCGACCATACCTCATCTTCTAATGCAGAAGCTGAATTCTGATTACTCGTATCTCTTAGCTTCAGGCTTCCCATATCTATTGACAACCTGCTACAAAAGGCTAACTGTAGAGGTTAAACTTTCCAAAGCACAATTGGTCTAAGCGATTCATCCATTTGTTGAGATTTGATGACCTATCAGTGCACAACTGATAATGTTGAATTTAGATTGCATGCAGGAATGGAGAAACCCAAATGCAAAAGAGCAATAATGGTTGCTCTTCGTATGCCCAAAAGTAAAAATATAGTTCCATGAGTTTTGCCAAGTAAAACCCAGGGTAACTGAAATGTCCACGCTCCATTCACACACTTCACTGAGAAATGCTTCAGAATTATTGGTCTTTGGTGGTCCACTCTGAATCCACCATTCTACTAGACAAAGGAAATATAATATCTTAAAAAAATATAGATGCACTTCTTAAAAAATTGGAACCTCAATGATCAACTCCCAATCAATAGATACAAAGGATAATATTCAAAGTCAACACCACTTTTGTTTTTGGGGCCATAAAGTTTCAAGCATGCTTCAGTAAGAATTGGTGAGAGAAAAAAACAATAATGGTGCTGTCATTCTTCAAAGTGAAACAAGTAAAAGTTTGAGAGCATCAGCATACCTTCTATCTTTCCGGAAGTCCACCGGAGACTCTGATGAAAGAGGAGAGACTGGCCTTAGTGAGATGGGCACACTAGTTGGCATGGGAACCGTCTTCAGGGTTGGACGAACAGTTGATATGGACCTGGCAGAAAGAGGTTGTTCCATAGAGTTGGTGGATGGCCTTGCAGCTATTATGGAACGAGCAGAAAGAGGTTCTTCCATGGAATTGGAAGATGATCTGCCAGCAATAGAATGAGCAGAAAGGGGTTGCTCCCCATTATTTGTGGGCTGAGGTGGTGTGGTTGCCAAAGATGAACGAGCAGAAGATGGTTGTTCTGCACTGCTAACAGGTAAAGATGACCGACTGCCTGTTGATGTATATATAGGCAACGGCCGTTCTGAATGGTTACGTAATGTTGGTGGAACTACTGCAGATAAATGAGCTGATGTTGGTTTTTCTACGGGGTTAGCTGGTACAGATGATCGCCCACCAGGTGTTGCATGTGCAGATGAAGGTTCTTGTTGCTTACGAAGTGACTATTAGAAACCATGATGAAGTACAAAGTGAGAATGAGACTTCTAAGAATAAACAGAAAGCAAATATCAACAAATCTACATATTGAGAACATCTATGTGATGCCAATTCCAAAATCTAAAAACATCCTGCAACAAGTCCCCGTGGTCATTCCACTATGGTGTTCAACTTCACACTAATACCATGAAATTTAAATAAAACAAGGAAGAAGTAGCCGAGCAAGTAATTATATGTTTGTTAAATTTGATTCAGAGGACACCCAATTCAGCTTTCTCTTCAATATGGGAAGTCTGAAACAGTAGGGTCCAGGGAAGGTCAAGCATCTAGGCTCACCTCTAATTGTGTTAAATATAGGTAAACCAATGGTTTATGGAGAGAGAACATCCTGGTTGTAAAGTCTTATGTTATTAATTGACCTAGAATTCTAAAACAAACTTCAAAGTGAATGAAGCAATAAAGAACTGTTCCCTTGTAGCTTCAAATGTAAGAGTTAGTTCATTTGAACTTAACTTTAATAACTCTGGCATGTCAAAAGCCAGAAAGTGTTAGGGTAGCTGAAAGGACGGAAATGGCAATCAGTGTTTCATTATGAGAAAAGCAGCTCACATTGAGGCAAGGAAGAAGGATCACTTGCTTGAATTATGGGAAAGGTGTGATCCAAAGAAAGAAACAAGAAGTGGGAAACCAAAAAATAACTGCCTCAAAGCACTTACTGAAAGAAGAAATATCAATTTCCTAGTTAGTTCATCAACAATCAAGCTTATCAGATTACAACAGAGAAAATAACAAAGATAGGCCAATCACCAGAGGAGAGCGCGATTGCATTGCCTTCCCACCAGCTCGCCCAATGGATATTGTCCCAGTGACAGAGCCATAATCATCATCATTTTCACCGTCCTCATCGGCAAATTGGAGTCCCTTTGACTGTGCTGCTGACCTTGCCTGCACTTTTTAAAATGTTTTAGACGATCTATATATAAATATATAAGACCTTAGATGGTAACAGTTATTTAACTATGTGAGCTTACAAATAGAATAGGAAACAGTAATTGGGACGATAATCACCAGAGGAGAGGGCGAGCGCATGGCCTTTCCACCAGAACGGCCAATTGATACTGTCCCACTCACAGGGACGGTATCATCATCCTTTTCAATGTCCTCGTCCGCGAATTGAAGGGGCTTTGGGTGGGCAGGAGTTTGCGATGCTGGCCTTCTCTGCAATTTAGTAAAAACAAGGTATGACATGGAGAATCTAGCTTAGCTTAGAACAGCACAAGAAAAAAGAGTAACAAGGGCAATAACCAGAGGAGAGCGGGAAGGCATAGCCTTTCCACCAGCAAGCCCAATGGATACTGTTCCACTTATATCATCATTTTCACAGTCGTCGTCTGCAAATTGGAGTCCCTTTGGCTGACCATGTCCGTGAGTTTGTGCTGCGGGCCTAGTCTGCAGTTTAGATAATACTAAATCATCATCACTACCAATGGATAGTTTATTTGGCAAATGCCATTTTATCAATAGCATTACCAGTGGAGAACGCGTGCCCATTTTTCTTGCACCTCCAAGCCCAATGCTCCCTTTACCGGTAGGATTATACTCGTACGATAGGTCATCTTCCTCTTCACCATCATCATCAGGCGTTTGATGGGACATCACCTGAGCAAGTCTCTGTGCGGCAGCTTTTGTGTGTGCTTTCCTGGCATTAGGCATCCCGCTCGATCCTGTCCGAACATGGCGGGGATGCAGCGGCGATATGACCGGTGATGATGGAGTCGCAGGTGGGACAGCAGAGCTCTTCTGCCTCGGGTAATCTTGCCTGGTCCGATGGTCCATGAATACTTCTGTCCAAAAACTTGATGGAAACCCTTCAACCAGAAAACAAAGAAAAAACAAAGTAGAGATTGTATAATCAGACAAAAAGATGGTTACAGTATGCTGAGCTTATATCTATGGATGTTTATGGGAAGATAGCAATGAAACAAACCAAAATAAGATATAGGTACAATGAAAATGGAAGATCCGATTGATAAGGCCAAAAAGGAGGGAGGGAACGTAACAGAACAGGAGAGAAGTTGAGAAAGATCTTGTTACGTGATTTACGTCCTTCTTCAACCCTGCATGCATGTGTATGAGCTCGCTAAAAAGATTTTAGAGATTTAAATGATTTTTAGTTTCTTTCTTATTACAAAATTATAATAAAACTACTTATTGAAAGCTTTCTGGTAGTTTATGTAGGAGAAACTGAGAAGAAAAGATTTATAGTTTCAGTTTCTCATTGAAATATCGATTCTGACCATCCATTGGGCAGTTTCACGATTCTGCTAGGAAATAAAAGATAAAGACAAGGCAGAGAGTTATTTCAAGGAATCAATCAACTGCAATGTTTTGTTTGCATTTATTTCGTATGTGCAAATTTACGCAAGTCGAAGGATGAGAAATACATACACATGCAAGTTGGACCTAAATCATCCAGCAGCTAGCTAGTCTTAAAAGCAACAAAACAATTTAACTTCAAATAACTGAAATGATACACGCTCATTTCAATATCCAATTCCAAACTTACATGTAGAAAGAAAAAAAAGGAAATTTTGAGCTCAATTTATTAGGGATATATGCTAACATATTTATTAACAACAATATATTTTACTAACATTTGATCCTAATATATAAAGAGTATTAATATATCTAAGATGATCGTGTTTTGAGTGGCGTTTAAATAGTTATAACTTACAATGCTCTAATTGTAAATTAACCCTTAAAATATTAGAGATGAGATAACCTATGAAAAAATGTTTTACATTCACATACAAAAAATGTTTAAATATATCGATGGTAATATGTTATTAATAGTAGAAGAATTATAAACATTAAAAAAATTATTTCTTTCTATTGTATCTTATCAAACTTATGTTAAAATTAATCAAATGGTGATGTACTTAACAATCTAATATTTAATTAGCGTTGTTATGATAAGTATTAAATAAATTAAAATTAAACTAAAACAAATAAGAGGCATAACATTGATATTGAAAATTATAGAAAGGTTTAAGATCTATTAAGTAGTTATCTTTTCAATGTATCTACCACCTATTCATGAAAAAGATATTTGTATGACCCTACTTCTATATGTTATGCTTTGTTTTTTTAGAAAATATGAATTGAATTAAGCTATAAAAGGCATAATAGGTTAATAAGTAAAATTACAAGCACAAAGAGGGCATTAGAAATTAGAGAGGTTTACAACTCATTGGATTTAGGAGTGATAGATCTAAACATTGCAACTGGAGAGGAGATAGTGCACTTCTTGGAATCTATGTTTGTAGGTGCTTATTTGGAACCTAATGAAATCTATAAGATGATTATAGAATTGTTCTTTGGTGATGCATTTATTCTGGAAAATTTGATTATTTCTTTCATCCCAAATGGTTACGATCAGGCAAGATAAGGAAATGCAAAAGCACCATTTTAAAGTTTTGTTGGGTGGCTGGTTGTTGAGCACCAGGTCTTGATGTTATTTAAATCATTTAGTGCATTAGTGATCAAGC
Source organism: Erythroxylum baracoense (assembly GCA_025629805.1). Taxonomy (NCBI): domain Eukaryota; kingdom Viridiplantae; phylum Streptophyta; class Magnoliopsida; order Malpighiales; family Erythroxylaceae; genus Erythroxylum; species Erythroxylum baracoense. The sequence goes on along the minus strand of JAOTAY010000190.1, from coordinate 37,098,778 downwards.
ATATGAGTAGTAGTGTTTTTCAAATTTCATTAGTGAAGCTGTATTGGAAGAATACGTGGTTTATGCTTTCCTTAGCATATCTACAAAGTGTACACTAATTAGTAATAAAAACTTAGAAAGTTTATTTACAGTTGACAGCTTGTTCCCAAAGCTTAGTGGATGCTTGTGGATGAAGATGACTGAACCACACCACCTTAATCCAAGATATAGATACCAAATCACAAAATAGAACCTTTTTGCA
>JAOTAY010000190.1:37026530-37057771 GCA_025629805.1 Erythroxylum baracoense | reverse complement strand
GATTCCAATGATTGTGTGGAAATAAATGAAAAAGATGGGGTATGGAATGATACTATAGAGATGTATTTAATCTCCTTAATGGTTGATGAAGTGAAGAAGGAAAATCGAATGACTACTACCTTTTCCAAATCTGGTTGGAAGAATATTAAGGCAGGGCTTCAAATAAAATTCAATAAGGAGTATATTGATATGCAATTGAAGAATAAGTATAATAGATTAAAGGCTAGATTGAAGAATTTCACGAACATATTGAAAGAATTAGGAATCGGCTACAACTCCTTTACTGGTGAAGTTAATGCTACAAATGAATGTTGGAAAATCTATTTAAGGTAAAATATGCCTTTTTTATTATTATATCATATTATATAATATTTATTCTCATATTCATTTTTCATCATTATAGGTTCATAAAATGACTCACAGATTCAAGAAATAAAGGATGTAACGAATTTTCAGACTTGTGTCATATTTTTGGAGATACTACTGCAACTGGTGTGCATGCACATCTATCAACTGAATCTCCATCAAATAGTACAGAAGAGGAACATGAAAATGATGATGATGAAGATTATTCGTATAATGAGAAAGAAGATCAAGATATAAGTTTTATATCTCAGAGAAAGAAATCTCCTAAGAATAAGAATGCAAAGAAGACACATTTTAACATTGTAGAAGAGACCTTGGTTGTACTTGGTGAACAATCAAAAAGGAAGAATGATTTACTTACAAAAAAACTGAGTGAAACATCATCCACCGCAGAGAGTATATCTCAAGAGTGTAACATAATGATGGAATGTATGAAGTCCTTAAATGAATTGGGTGTTGACAATGTGTAATATGGAAAAGCTATAAAGGCTTTACATAATTCTCCAGTTTCTTGGGATATTTTTATGAAGATGACAGATATAAGAAAGTTGCATTGGATTAATCGCTTTAGTTATATTTTCTGTTATTGCATATCGAATTCTTATTAATTTGGCACTTTTATTTTAAACATTATTTCATAGTTAGATCATTTTAAGTTTGTGAGTTGTATGAATATTTGACTTAATGTACGAATATTTTGTCTACATTCGGTTAAATTTTTTGATTGAATGTTATATTAATTATTTTATATTGTCATTGTAGATATATGGATTTCTTATCAGATTCTGATGATGAACGTAAGAAGGTAATCATTATTTCTCTAGCTGGGGGAGAAAACTAATATTTTCATTTACAAAAAAAATCATGTAGAACTTCTGCTCTACAAGGTCATAATTGGATAATGGAACTTTTGAATGAGAATCCTACAAGGATTTATGAAAACTTAAGAATGACAAAGATAATCTTTTTGAGCTTATGTGATGAGTTGAACAATTTAGGAGGCTTAAAGGCAACAAGTCATTTGACTGTGGAGGAACAAGTAGCAATTTTCTTGATGACTATAAGGCATAGTGAGACAACTAGAGTCAATGCAGAACACTTTCAACATTCGACCTAGACAATTTCGAAGTACTTTTGTAAAGTCTTATATGCAGTTAATCGTCTTGCAAAACGATTCATTACTCCACCATCTTTTACTAATAAACCTCCTTCGATTCAACAAAATTCAAAATTCTTTCCATATTTTCAGGTACATTTATATATTTAATTACTATTTTAATCATGTTCTTATGATTAATAATTACTTTAATATATATTTTAATTTTAGGATTGTGTTGGAGCAATAGATGGTACACATATTGATACACCAGGTCCAACCAATGAATAAATACCAAACAGGGGCAAAAGAATTAATCCAACCCAAAATATTATGTGTTTTTGCCCATTTGAAATGCATTTTACATATGTAATGGCTGGATGTGAAGGTATTGCAAATGACTCTCGAATTCTTTTAGAAACAATGACAAATCCAGCAAATCAATTTCCTATGCTTCCACAAGGTAATATATTATTTTAAATAAATATAGTAATTATGATTCATTTTTAATATTTTTTGTTAATATTATATTCATTATATATTAGGCAAGTACTATTTGGTTGATTAGGGCTACACTAATATGCCTGGATTTCTTTCACCATACTAAGGTGAAAGATATCATTTGCAAGATTATAGAGGCAGAGGAAGACCTCAAGGTCTACAGGAATTGTTTAACTACAAACATTCTTCATTAAGAAATGTTATTGAAAGATGTTTTGGCGTTTTAAAAGCAAGATTTCCTATACTTAAAAACATGCTGAGCTATAATATGAAGAAACAAAAATACATCGTTATTGCTTGTTGTATTATACATAACTATATTAGAATCTATGGACAAAGCGATGAATTATTTGACATTTGCGTCAAAAATGAAGAACAAAATAAGCAAAGTGAAAATGAAGATGTAAATTCTCAAGTGGAGTATAATATCACTCCAGCACAACTTCGAGATATGTTTTGGAAGCGAGATGAAATTGTTAGACAAATATGGAGTGATTATTGTTAATTGATTTATGTTTCTTTTTGTAAATGATAGTACTATTATATTTTCAAGAATTATAGTATGATGGATATATTTTATTGATTATATTGACTTAATATAATTTTTAATCTATGTAATTTTATTATATACAATTAATGTGTAATTTTTAATAATATTTGATTTGCATATATTTTAATTTTAGCTATAATGTTAAATAATTAATTTAAAAATATAATGTATTATATTATAATTATTACACATAAAAGTATAATTACAAAAAAATAGAAACATGATGATAAAATCAAACATGTTTTTGTTTTTAGTTTTTTATTACAAATTTGAACCAAACAGATTTTTGTTTTCAGTTATTATATTACAAATCTCAACCAAACAGGTTTTTGTTTTTTAAGAAAAAAAAACAGAAACCAAAAACAGGAAACAGAAACAAAAAATAACAACAAAAAAATAGAAGTGGAACCAAACGGCCCCTAAGCTTATTTCAATTCCTTAAATAATTCATAATCTTAGTTTGTAAGGCTAATAGAAAAAAGCAACTGGTATGTAGTAGAAATAATAATTATTAAATTGAGTATTATCAAGGTGTTTATGCTTTTTATCTTGATGGATTTAACCTTGTTATCTCTAATAAAATCTTGAAAATGTTATTTTAGGATATAGAAAATTTAACCCCCAAAGATGTTTTCCCTCGTCATGTAACTCCCCCTTGCCCTTGTCTCAACATAATGTGCATGCAACCCAATCGTCTTTAATCTTATTCCTCATTTAATACCTGCAACTTTAGACACCATCTTTTGCATCTCATCCCTAAACCTTAGCCTCATTACTTCTTTTAACTACTAGGTAATAAACTTATCCAATGGCTAATAATGGAGAAGCTCCCCATTGAGTTCCTGCCTCTTAGCAAACTACTGCCTTCATCATTCACCTCTCCTATCTTTCCTTAAGATAATACCTTTCATTAAGTGGCACCTAAACAATAACAAACTTAATATAGAAAGATATGGGTACAAGATGTTATAGACCACGAACCAGACACCAAAGTAACCTATTATCCCTTAACAGATTTGTGGATTTGGTTATGGTGTCTCCTCCTATAGAGGTGCTTAAAGTTGGTGCTCAAAGGTGGAGTGCCACACTAATAGGTTACTTTTTGGATAGAAGGGTTGCTTACCTCGTTATGAAGGAATGGGTTCCAATCCTCAGAAAAACGTGATTGTAGCCTAGCTAACCTAAAATGGTTTCAAGCTTTTCCTAATTGTTTCTCTTTTTCCTATCCCAAGCTTATTTGATCACACATCTATTATCATTGAAGCTAATATGGTGGATTGAAAATTCTTTTCAGATTTAACAAATTTCTCACTAACTTGGTTGGCTTTCATTATGCTATTTAGAAGGGCATTATTGCTAATATATTAGGTACCAAATGGTATATGTATTCACATAAGTTGAAGTTGATCAGAAGTGAGATGAAGACTCTACATAGAGATAACATTAGCAACACTCATTATCTGCTTCATATATCCAAATAGTCTTTGGCTTCCATCTAATTGTCTCTAAACAACAATCCATCCTCACCTTATCTTTAGGAATGTGAGAGAATAGCTAGAAGTAATCTTTTTAAAGCTTCTATGTTTGATTTCTACATAATAAAGCAAAGATCTAGGATGGTATGACTTAAGGAGGGAGACAAGAACTCTACATTTTTTTCCCAAAGCTGTGGTAGCTAGGAGATGTATAAACATAATTTCCTCTATAGAAAAGGATGATACCATTATCACTAAGCATGAACTATTATGAAAGGAGGCAGTTAGTTATTTCTCTAATGTAATGAATGCACCTACCAATGCCATATCTTCTAATAAACTAGTTAGAGAAATAATGAAGGAATATCTCACTCCTTCGGAGATAGTGTTGCTTGTTGAACCAGTCATAGTTATGAGTTTGAAGGGACTTTGAAATTACTGGATCCCCATAAGGCACTAGGATTTGATGGTTTTAACATCAATTTCTTTGTCAAAGCATGGCCTATCATCAAGTGCATGGTTATGGAGGCTATATTGGAATTCTTCATGAACATAAAATTATTGGAAGAAATTAATTAAGCATACAACTTTAATTCCTAAGGGCGGTGAACAAAGAAAGTTCAATGATTAACGTCCCATAACCTTTTGTAATTCTATTTATAAGATAATTTCCAAACTCCTAGCTGAAAGATTGAAAAGGATGCTTATCAATCATTGATCGTTCCCAAACTGCTTACGTTCCAGGGAGAAATATGGATGACAACATAATACTCATGTAGGAACTATTAAGGAATTATTCTAAGAAAAATAGGAAAATTACATAATTAAGATTGATCTCAATAAAGCATATGATAATGTTCATTGGAATTTTTTGGTGATATCATGAGGGCTATGTATTTTCTAGTTAACTTTACTAAATGGAAGCAACAATGCTGTTTTATTCACACTTTTCATATAATGGTGAACGAAGATCCAACTAAAGCAATCAAAAGTTATAAAGGGATCAAACTAAGGGATCCTTCTTCTCTTTACATGTTTGTCTCGGTTATGGAAGTTCTAAGTAAGCTTTTAAAGAAAGTAATTGAAAGGATTAGAGCTTTTAAATATCAATCTAAATGCAAAAAACTTAGCATCACAAATATCACATTTGATGATGACCTAATATTTCTATCTAGAGCTGATAAGAACTCCATTACCTGTCTTATATACATCTCAAAAGTGTTCTTTAAAATTTAAAGGTTGGAAGCCAATGTCATTAAAAGTGTATTTTATCTTTCTAAATAGGCTAAAACTTAGGATCAAATGATTTCATCGATAAAAGGTTTTCACATACTAGTTCTAACTTGTAATTATCTTAGGATACCAATTAATGCTTTCAGAACGTCAAATAGGTATCTGAAGCCTCTCCTTGATAAGTTACACTTAAAAGAAACCGATTGGAGTATTAAAACCTTTTCCTTTGCAAGTAGACTTTAATTGATATATGCTATTTTAAACTCTGTTAACATGCATTAGGCTTCTCATCTGTCTCTTCCCCATTATATCATCAAATCTATAAATAAGATCCTAAGAAGATTCTTATGGTTAGGGGAAACACTGAAATCAAAAGGTTTCCATTAAGTGGACTAAGATCTTCCTTCCAAAAAGACAAGGAGGCCTTGATATAATTCCTTTAAAAATGCTCAACAAAGTGATACTAACAAAGAGGTTCTGGAAACTAATTGATGATAAATAGCCAAACAATCATTATGTTCTAAGTGGGCCAATAAATATTATATGAAAGGAAAGAGCATACAAAGTTGTAGAATTACAAAGGTTTCCTCAACAACTATAAAACAAGTCTTCAAGATCAAAGATGTTGTGAGGCCTAGAATTATTAAGAAAATGGGTAATGAAAGAGATACTCTCTTTTGGGAGGATAATTAGACATATATAGGTCTATTAAACAATTTATAAGAGCTCTCTATGCTGAATAATATCATAATAGATAATAACATGATAGTTGAAGGTTTCAAACATATAAATGAAATCATCAAAGCAATTAATCAGCAACACCTAAGGTAGGTAATCTTGAATACTACACTAAACAAGGAAGAGGTTGATAGGAACATATGGAAGCATTATAATTATGGGATATTCACAACTTACTATGGATAAGATTATATTAAGGCACTTAACTCACATTATTTTGGTATTGAATGATCTGGGGTAAAAAGCTCTTCCACGAGCCATCTTAATCCTATGGAAGGCTATTAGGGGCAGGCTCCCAATGGTGGATAGATTAAACAAGTTTATTATAATCACCAAAAAATGTGTTGTTTCCATAAAAGCCTAAAAAACTACATCATTCATATTCCTTCAATGTGAATTTTCTAAAGCATTGAAGATCACATGGATAAAGCGTTGTTTTAGTGAACCACCTACCAAATGGGATAATACCATACAATAGAGTGCATGCATATGTCATATTGATAATTCAATCATCTAGTCCTATTATATATTCTTCTCCTATCTAATCTCAATGATATAAGATGAGAGGAAGAAATGCATTTTTAGGGATATATATCAAACCATATAACATTTCAATAGAGAAGTATACGGCAGAATCAAAGTACATATTTCCTTATTCAGTAGCAAAAAATTAAATATCAAGCTTTGTTCTTAGAATCTAGAATATTATTTAACTAGAGAAATGGGCATTCGTACCTAAAATCCAACATAAACAGTAAATGTCGAAGATAAAAATGGGAACGATGTGTATTCTTTTGGATCACAATTCAAAATGACATAGATGCAGAGGTGGATGCCTTATTGAGACATGCAAGGCAAGTTCACTATCTCTCAAACAACTTTCAAAATGAATGTGCATATGCAAAACCCCGTTGGTATGTTCTTAGCCAGTTCGAATGCGATAGCTAAAAGAAGACATACTCATTCTAAAAATAATAGTTAGGCTAAAGATGTAGGTCAAGTGTATCTAAGTTGTATTACCTAACATATGGTCTCTTTTTTTATATGTTTTTGGTTTTACGCATAGTGGGAACACGAGCTTAATTTGCCCTATATAACTCTTAGTGTATCATTTCTTTATATAGAAATGAAATTTCTTTAATTTTTTAAAAGAGACAATTGTTGAACTAAGTGAGAAAGATGAGAAAGATAAGATGTCACTAATGGTTTGAGAATATAAGAAGAATCTTCATTCAAATCTCCCATAATTAATAATCAAAATGAGGTAATTATTAGTTTGTAATTTAAAATTTTGTGATAACTTGTAGTTATGCATGAACTTGAGTATAAATCTTGATGTTGTGTTTGTATTATGAATAAGGTGTTTAATAATTATTTATAAAGTGAGAACCTTAGAACCTAAAATTAGAGATTATTGTACAAAATGAGAATACTAAACTAGAATTTACATTAATTGGGTAATTATTTTCCTAAAACCATGAATAGGGATTAATTTTACTAAATTATAAGAGAATTGGATATGTTTAATAGTAATTCTATATGATAAAGACCCCGTTTATTTTCTTGATTTACTTTGAGCATTCTAAGTCTCTTTTAAGGTTTATGACAATCCTTAATTGATATTGATATAACTCATTAAGTGTTTTGATGTTTAAATTTGAGTTTTAAAGTTGTATTTTAGCTTTCCAGAACACATTGGTCAACCAATGTCTTAGTATGGTCTACCAATGTAATAAAAAAATCATGTTTTTTGCATTTCTAATGAGTTTTTTTTGTTTGGATGCTTATCTGGGAATCCGATTACTCAAACCAATCGACCATTGTGTTAGAGTGGTTTACCAATATCCCTTTATCTAAAAAACTTTTCTTTCCAGTGAATTTGTAAATATAATGGATTCATATACTAGTTGACCACACCAGTCGTTGGTCGACCAATATAGCTCTATGTTTGACCAATGTAGTGAGTTTAAAGTAAAATTTTAGCTTTTTGCTCATCTATTCCAAACTACTCCATATATCCTATTGAAGACAATCTCTGGTTGACCAATATAGCCTTATGGTCGACCGATCTTCATTATCTAAGTTCCGTCCCTTTATCTTTTCTTCCATTTTTCATCTTTTATGTTTATTTTTTCAACATCCTAAAAAATTCACTCTAGTCCTTAAAACATATCATCCCCCATTTCATAAAAATCTCATTATATTTCATCAAATTAAAAATTTGTTATTTTTAGGTTTTAAACTTGGGATTTTCAAATTTTCTTATTAAAAGTATCTTTTCAAATTTATGTCTCTATTGTTAAATTGTAAAAGGAGTCAAGGTTATTTCCTTTTCAATTATATTGATAAATTAATTTTGTTCAATTTAGGAACTTTAGGCACTTTTCATTTTTTTGAAATTTTGGGGATTTTAAAATTACACATGCTTTTATGAAATTGATTGTTGAATGTTGCAATTATGCTTTTATTTGTTACAATTCTAAATTCTAATTTTCTAATTTCCTCAAAGCCTGCCTTTAGTGCTTTAATTGAATCTTTTAACTTAGGAACAGTATTGAACTTCAGAAATTTTCAAATTAAACATAATTGGGGTTATCTCTGTCAAAACTGATTTTTTTTCATTTTAACTCCTTAAATATTCAATAGTACTCTCTAGTGAGAAAGTTTGCCAATCTTGGTCAAATTCATCTTTTTAACCAAGTTAGCTTGCCACTTGACACTTTATTATGCAGTTTTTGTTTGGGGGGTGGGTGGTGATAACATTCAAGGGGGAGTGATTATTTTATTATTTTTATATTTTTTGCACTTTATATAATATGCTTGAGTAAATTTATGATATCTACAAGTATGGATATTTCTTTGATGTTGAATATCTCTTTTATTTTTGATATTAAGTTATGCTCTTCATATTGAATTATGTTTTATGCATGAACTAAAGGGGCAGCCAATCACTATCTTGATATTTATTTATGTGATTAATTTTATTATTATTATCTAATATTACAAGGGTTTTTCCATCAACAAAAAGGCGAAGATTATTGAACCAAGGGAGGTTTTAATCAATGTTTTAATGATAAGAAAACATAATTCCTACTAATGTGTTTTTTATTTTTATGAAAAGAAATATTAGAATAAAATGAAGTCATAAACTCAAGAAGATAGTATATGAAGTTGATAAAAAACGTTGAAGTTTATAACTAATAAAATGAAAATCAAAACAAGAACAAAAGATGAACAAGGCTCGTCAAGGTCATTTCATATTTTTATACTAGTATTTGTAAACTCATTTTGTTGATTTGATGGTCTAAAAAGCTAATTATGCATAATTCTTACTTTATTGCATGAATTTTAATATTCATCAAGAGATACTTTGATTTTAATGTAAAAGTCTCTTGATTTTCCAATAATCTTCGAGGAATGTTTTAGAAAGTGTTTTAATCATATTTGGATTTAAAAAATTGGTTTTAAGTATTTCAAATTGTTAAAATCATGTTTTTAGATGATTGGTCAACCTATATAGGTCAATGGTCGACCAATATAGGTTAAAATTCTTAAATTTAAAGTCTTTGAAATTCTTAAAATTGAAGTATTAAGAGTTTGCTATAACATTAATTGATGTATTGGTTAACCAATCTATAATATTGGTAGACTAGTATCCTTTACTGGTCTACTAGTGTCCAACGACTAGTGAATCTAATGGTGTAAATACATATTGGTTGACCAGTGCATTGTATATAGTTGTTATAACAATTAGTTTCTGGATCCAATGGCTATTTTGGGTTCCAAACACTATAAATAGGTGTTTTCAAGAAGGTTTTGGGTGTTGTATATACACAATTTAAAGAATTTTTTAATCATTTGAGCATTGTTGTGTCATATTTATGTGACTGAGCCATTTTGGTGTTATTAAGTGAATAAGTGAATAAGTGAAATATTTTTGAGCTGTAATACTTTTTTGGGGTGTTGAATATTGTAGTTAGGGATGATCCAAGTAGGATTGAAGTTCTTCTTCACCTTAGAAGAAGATTGTAAGAAGGGTTCCCCTTTGTCCAAAGGTTATTCTTCACCTTGAAAGAAAAATTGTAGTGGAATTCTAAGAAGAGTCATGTTATTGAATGTAGGCAAGGGTTCATAGATTTGTATTCTCTCCTCCATATAATCTTTAAATTAATTTTCAGTTATTTGATTGTTGTTAATTAAGTACATTGGTTAGAAAAATTGTTGAATTTTCTGAACACTCAGTTCACCCCTCCTCTTGGGTGCCATTAGGGACTATCATCCTTTATGTTAAAATGACTAAACAATAGATATTTTGTATGAATGGATAGATCAATGTTATTACCAATGGATAAGACATCATCATGGATATAAAATCAGAAATATGCATTAATTAATAATATTTTTAAAAAGTTACTGGCATGATAATTTTATCAAACTTGAGATACAATTATAATTTTATCAAACTTGAGATACCATTATCTTGAAACTTGTTTTCCCATAAATTAAATTATAGAGCTTACAATTAAATTTCCATTTAATAAATTTATTCTTATATCCATTTAAAAATTAAGTTCTAGGTTTATATGAGCAATAATTTACGTAATGATTTGTAAAGAATCCTTAGTGGAAACATAAAAGAAAGTCTTTTATAATCAATACCTTCTCATTACCTATAGTCTTTAGTTACTAATATTACTTTATGCCTCTCCACTTAGCCTTTGACATCACGCTTGGTTCTGAATGTCTACTTACATTTAATGGGCATACAACCTTTTGACAAATCTTTCAATCTCTGAATTTCATTTTATAACAGAAAGTCCATGTTATCATTCATAGCATACATCCAAAATTTAGGTTCGAGACTAGAGATGGATTCCTTATAGGTATATATGAGGGGTTACTAATATCATACTCATGCTTTAGTATTGTAGTCATTAAAGATTATAGATATATGAACCCTTTTTTATCTCTTTAAAGATACATCTTCTATAACTACATCTAGATCTCCTTGTTCTACTTACTTAATTGGCTCATCTTAAATGGCTACTAGATGTTAGTCAACCATAATGTTAACTATTAGAGCAAAGGTGACAAGTATGTGGAAAATAATTAGGTGTTTTCTAAACATATTTTCCTTAGGCCCTTGACTATATTAATGTCATCCATAAAATAAATGGTCAGATCTTATTTAATAATTCTAGTGATATATGATGAATAGTAAAACTTGGAGCTTTTTAATCCTACACAATAATCAATAGAATAGCTAATGATGATGATGGACTTAGGTCAAGTTTCTTAGGTTAAGGATTATCTCACTTTTTTTTTTTTTACAAAACCCAATATAAAAGTGATGAGAGGTGATTTTTTTACAACCATATCTCATAAGGAGTCTTAGAAACAGCCTTCTTCGACACTTGATTTAAAATATAAGTTTCAATTCTTAAAAGTAAGTAAAAGTTTGCCAATATATATTATATTATGTCAAGAAGTGAGCGATTTCTTCATTTTTGCAACTTTATTTAGCTTATGTGTACAAATCATTATATATTGTACATCAATGCAACACTTATGTAGGTACATTACAAAAGGTTCCGGATTGTGTCTGGTCTTATCATATCTCCTAATATACTCACCACATTTGTAAAAATAAACCGTTTTGATTATTTTTCCTTATTGATGTTTCAATTTTTCTTAAAGGATTTAAAGGCTTCCCAAAAAATCAAAATTCTCATAGATGACTTTAATAAGGCTACCAAAAGAAAAAGCCATTATTGAAAGTGATGAAGTACTTGTATCCACCTATAATTGGAGTAAAAAACCTGCAAATATCGATATGGATAAACCTAAGTAGTTACATACGCTCTTGAACTTTGGTGTTTCTAACCTTGGCAATCAAATTTTCTTTTGTGCAATTAACACAAGTGTCAAATTTTAAAAAGTTGCTTGTCAACTTTAGTGTTTCCAACCTTGGCAATCAATTTACCTTTTATACAGTCAATACAATTATCAAATTCTAAAATTTGAGATCTTATAGAATCCCATTATTTATAATATTTCCATTCTTTTCTAAAGCCTAATTACTTTTGCCATAGAATATAAGATTTATTTAAAATTAAGTTATTTATGGTAGGAATAATATTAAGAGGAGAAGAAGAAGAAGTAAGAATAGACACATCTACCAAATTAAGCTTATGAAGGCTACCATACACAATTTTATTTCTAGTTAAAATAGGGCTATAGTATAAAGTTACTTTTTTAATTCCAAAATGTAAATTATAACCATTTCTATCCAAAATAGATGTAAAATTAAATTTCTTCTACTTGAGCAGATGTATAAAACTTTATATAACTCTAAAAAAATTTCTTTAGTAAGCTATAATTTGTCTTTCTCTAAAAATTCAACTTTGATTCTTATACCATCTCTCATATATATATGCTACTTAATACTAGTAAGATTCTTTCTATTTGTCAAGTTTTATAAGGAATTGGTAATGTGAATTGTAGCACATTTTTCTAAATACCAAGTATTATAAGGCATATCAATAATATTATATTATAAGAAAACCTTCATAAAAAGATTACCTTTCTTTCCTAGTTTAGCCTTAAGCTTCCTGTAATATGTCTTCTTGTGAACAAAATTTTGGTAGTAATGGCATTTTTCTTTAAATCCCTCATTCTTGGGAGCATAGGAAGATAAACTCTTTTCCCATTCCTTTTGTTGCCCGTATTTTGCTCTTGAAAGTCTTACTATTATTGGTATTCTTTGGTAAATGTTTCCTTTTTTGATGATTATTGTTTTGATTTATAACCATTGCCATGCTTCTTTTTCTCCTTTTCTTCATATGTTCCAACTCTTTTGAAAAAATGGTTGTCATCTCTTCTATAATATATTACTCTTTCTTAGTATTGTAACTGGATATAATGGAATCAAATTGAGATAGAAGAGTCCTTATGATAAATCATATAATGTAAACCTCATTAAGTAACATACTAATTACTTTATTCTTGTGATAATAAGTTATAATCTTATCGATATGCCTTGTAATGCTATTAAAACCATCATAAAAAGTGGAATGCAAAGTGTTCAAGAATTCAACCTTCTTATTAATGGAGAACTTCTTATATATCCTATTGATGGTTTCAAGAAATTTCTTACCAGTCTCAGTCTTTTAAATGATATCACATGTAAAGTCCTCCATGTGATACCTCATGGTCATCAAACAACATCGGTTTGAGTACTCTCTATCATCATAAATCTTCTTATCATTAACTAAAGTCTTAGTGGTGGGTTTAGCAAAAGAGTCCTCTTCCAAAACGAAGTTTAATTTCATTATCGTTAAATTCGAAATCAAAAATTTAACCCATTATTTATGATTAGTCTTATTAAGTTTCATAATGTTAAAGAATTAAGGATTGCTCGGAGATGAAGAAAAAAAATATAAGAGCATCAACAATTTGCATGTAAAATAAAACTATGTTATTAACTTTTTATTCAACTTCCTTAAATGATTAATAAAAATAATCATTAAGTGTTGGTGTCCACAGATCATAAAAATGGACTCGTACAAAAATAAAAGCAATATATTAAATATCACAACCAAATGCATCAACCAAATATTAATAATGTTGAACCAAGGAAGGTTCTAATAAAAAATTGATGATAAACAAACATAAATATTAGTAATGAGTTTGTTATCTTGATAAGAACTTTCATAAGAACAAGATGAAATCATGTATAACTCAAAATAATATTTTGTGAAGTTGATAAAAGAAGAGATGACGTCTATAACCTATAAAGTAAAAATCAAGTCAAGAACAAAAGAAGAATAAGGAATATCATGGTCATTCTTTAGTTTATAATATTAATTGTAATCTCATTTAGTCACTTTAATGTTCTAAGAGGCTCACGATGCATAAATATTTCATATCACTCCATTATATGAGGCTTTTCATTTATCAAGGGGTATTAATGATTTTGGTTTTACTAGAAAAGACTTGATCTTACAAACACTCTTTAAAGACCATTTTGGGAAGTGTTTAAACCATAATTGCATTAATCAAATTGAGTTTAAGCATTTAGGGTTATTCAAATCATATTTATGGGTTGGATTGGTCGACCTATATGGGTTATTGGTTAACTAATATAGGTTAAAGTTATCAAATTTGATGTACCAACAGTTTATAGTAACATTGGATGATGTATTAATCTACCAATGTCTCAATGGTAAGTGAATATGTGCATTCACTGCATACTGGTCAACCAGTGGTCTACAATTAACTATTATAATGACTAGTTTTTGGCTCCAACGACTAATAGTGGTCCTAAAACCCTATAAATACATGTTTTCTTATTGGTTCTTGCATCAAGAAGCATTTGGGTGTCTTTTACACACATATTTAGGTGTTTTTCAATCATTTGAGCATTTATTGTCTCATTTTGAGTGAGTGAGCCTTTTTGAGATTTTCATAGTGATAAAATGAGCTACTTTAAGTCATAAGCTTTATTTAAAGTTCTTGTTCATTATATCTAGGAGTATTCCAAATGGAATTGAGGTTGCTCTTCATTTTAGAAGAAGATTGTATAAAAGTTCCTCTTTGTGAAGTCAAGATTATAAAAAGGTTATTCTTTGCCTTGATAGAAAAATTATAGTAGAAATGAAGAAGATTATTGGGAATGGACGTAGATAAGGATTGTTTGTTGAACCACTATAAATTGGTTTGTATCTTTATTTCCTCTCTCTTTTAATTTTTTAGTTATGAGCTTTGTTAATTTACTTTATACTTACATCATTTATAAATTGTGATATTTTCCCATAATAAGTTCGTAATCTTTCAAATTAAAAGTTTATAAACAACCAATTTATCCCCCTCTTGGGTGCCATTAGGGACTATCAAGTGGTACTAAAGTGGGTCTATAAGGCTAGTTTTCAAACAAAGTCTTATGGAAAAGATCATTATGGCATATTTAGGACCATCTTCATCATCTTTTAACCAAAAGGGATAAAACATTAGTAGAGCCCCTTTTTATGGAAATGAATATTAAAAAACAATGATAAAGTTACTTTTAATGGCTAAAAATATTAATTTGTGAGAAATTGTCTCAAGTGGTCCATTCATTCCTATTAAAATTATAGATGACATAAAAGTTCCCAAGCTAAAAGAGGAATGGGATCCTCAATAAAAGAGACTAATTTCCTTAAATAACAAAATCGTTCACATTTTATTTTATGCATGGGAAGAAACAAATTCAATAAAGTCTATATGTGTGAAACAACTTAAGAAATTTAACATACTCTAGAAGTTACACGTAAGGGAACAAATCAAGTGAAAGAAAGTAAAGTTAGCATGCTAACGCACCAATATAAGTTATTTCAAATGAAGCATGATGAAAGCATCTTTAACATATATACCCAATTTATCGATATTATAAATTCTCTCGAGGATCTTGGAGGGGCATATACTAATGCTGAAATGGTAAGAAAGTTGCTTAGGTCATTATTAATGACATAAGAATCTAAAGTGACGACTATATAAGAAGCCAAAAATCTAACAACATTACCATTATAGGAGCTTATTAGATCTCTTCTTACATATGAAATGATGCTCCAAGAGAAGCAAAAAGAAATGGAGCTTCTAAAGAGAAAGAATTTAGCGTTCAAAGTATCAAAGAAAGAATCAAGTAAAGAGTAAGAGACATCAACTAGTGAAAGCAATGAAGAAGACATTGCTTTAATCTTTAAAATTTTCAAGAAATTCTTGAATAAGAAATCTAAAAAAAAAATGACTACAAAAGTGGTAAGATTTATTCAAAATGTAAATCAAATAACATTATTTGCTTTGAATGTATGAAACTTAAACACATGAAATCTCATTATCCTCTCTTAAAAAAAACATAGGAGAAATGAGAAGAAAGAGAAGAGGGATAAGGACAAAAAGAAGGAACTAAAAGTCTCTATTTAGGATGACACAAGTGGTTTTGAAAGAGAGTATTTAGAAGGAGATGAATCGCATGTGCTTCATAGCCAAATATGATGATGAGGCCCCTCCAACCTTAAATCATGTGATATTGGTAATGATGTTGATTTAACATATAATGAACTAGTTAAAAGCCTTGTAATCACAAGGATAAAAAAGGAGAAGCTATCATCCAAACTTAAAGAGGCTAAAAAAATGTAGATACATGGATGAGTGAAAATGAAAAGATAAAAAGTGAATTACATAATATCAAAATACATCTAAGAGTGTGACCATTATTGATAATCAAGATTTAGACGCATTAAAGTATAAGAATGAAGCAAAAAAAAAAGGAGGTTGATGCCCTTAAAGACCCATTACCTAAGTTTATAAAGGGAAGTAAGAAACTCGAGAACATGTTAAGAGTTAAAAATAATTTAAATAATAGGCATGGAGCTAAATATAGCTATAGGAGTGTTTCTAACACTAAAACTAATTCTTCAAAGGAAAGGATTTACATAGTGAAGAACCATTGCCTAAAATGACAAATGAACATGGAGCATCCACACATCTAAGCACATATAAGCATATAACACATTCATTATGGCTCATTCTAAGAGAAAACCTTATGCTTTCATATATGGCTCATAATCTAGGTTTATAACTTAACGCTCTCAGGGAAAGAATAGGTACAAATCTTATGTAAAAGTACATAATAATATGTAGTCTCACGCATACCCTGTTAGACCTTATACTAAACACAATGTTATGACATGTGCTTACACTTCTTATAAGCATAAATACAATGAAAGAAACATACCTTATACATACAATTATACTAGTTTTTTTCATTACCTAAAAAGAGAATTTTCGATCATTTATCTAAATTAGAAGTCTTAATCACTTGTATATATATAAAAGAATAAGGAATGCACTCATGCACTAAAACCATAAGTTTCATCATCATACACTAACTCTACATTAATTATATAATTAATGGACTTGTTTCTTAATTGTTATCAGGTGATTTTCAACACATGGGAGATGAATTTGAATAAAAAAGATGCAAGAACAACAAAGGAAAATTTGAATTTCCAGCTGCTAGAAAAGTTTTTGTCTAAGCGTGGACACGTGTAAAGGAAAAGTTTATCACCAGACTCTGATTTGAAAAGAGATTTCATAAACTTAGGATTTTAATTATTTCAGAAATTAAGTTATTTTCTTTATACAGGGGTCTGCTACCTGATTTTGTGGGGGATGTGTATATGAAAAAATAACGCTAAGAAGGGAGGACGACTACCCCTTTAGACATCTCATCTTTCACGTTTTTGTTTGGCTTTTTGGAAGTTTTTCGCTTATTTTTAGAAAAAAAAGACAGAGATGGAGACCAGATGTTCTGCTATTTTTCTGTCAATTTTGATCACTGTTATGAGTAGCTAAATCCTTCTTCTTGGTTGAAGGAAACCAACGTTATCATCTAGTATGTGTGAGATTTTCTGAATGAAGTTTATTTCATTGACTAACATTAAGTGTCTTTCGTATTACTTTTCATAATTGAATTGATTGATCTCTAGGATGGGTAACTAGGAATTGATTGATTTAATTTATAGACAAATTAGTAGGATTTGACATTCAATTTTACTAATCCAAAGTGGCAAATAAGATTACCATCTTTTTCATTAACGATTGGAAATTCTAAGAAAGATATTTATCTAGACTAAATACATATTGTTTGTGTATTGTCTTGCTCACTGATTCTCTTAGTTCTTAAAGTTATTAATTAATCAAACTTAAAATCGTATCTAAGTTGTTGGTTAATAAGAGTGAATAGAATACTTGTTTCTATTCATTTAATCATAAGAGAGAACAACATTCAATAAGTATTTGTTAATGGACTTAATTTTATATGGATGATCCATACTAGTTTGATAATGTAGGTGACCTAAAACCAAAGTTTGTTCATTAATTTTCCAGATCTAATTATTTCTATTTATTTCTAATTTTTGTCAATTTTAATTTCTTAAAATCACATTAATTGTTTTAGTTTTAACTCGTGAAACACTTACCAATAAATTCCTAGTAAGAACGACTCAACTCTTTGCTAACTACATATTTCATTATTAGAGTTGGTATTAATTTGGTTGTTGGCGACAATATATGGATAACAAATGGTATATG
The DNA here is from genome assembly GCA_025629805.1 of Erythroxylum baracoense. Lineage (NCBI taxonomy): Eukaryota > Viridiplantae > Streptophyta > Magnoliopsida > Malpighiales > Erythroxylaceae > Erythroxylum > Erythroxylum baracoense. The sequence continues at coordinate 37,039,680 of JAOTAY010000190.1, read as the reverse complement.
GATAGTGGATGCTCAAGACATATGTCCACAAATGCATCTCAATTTTAAACTCTCAGAGACAAAGATGAAGGATTACTCACATTTGGAGATAGTGACAAAGGTAAGATAATTGATGTTGGTAAAGTTATCACGCTATTATTGATAATGTACTTTTAGTTGATGAATTGAAGTATAACTTGTTAAGTGTAAGTCAACTATGTGATGAAGGCTACAAAGTATACTTTGAGGTGAGAATAAGCATTGTATCTAGAATAGTTGATAACAACATTGCATTTTTAGGGAAAAGAGAAGGAAATATATATACAATTGATCTTGATGACCTCTCTTACTAAAATATGAAGTGCTTAATGTCTATAGTGAAGATGCATGGATTTAGCATAGAATGCTTGGACATGCAAGTATGGACCTTATCTCTAACCTCAACTCTAAGCAACTTATCGATAGACTTATAAGGGTAAAATTTGAGAAGGACAAGATTTATGGAACTTTTCAAATGGGAAAACAAACTAAGTGATCTTTTAAGAGCAAAAAGTCAGTAGTTTCCATTATACATGTATAACTACTTCATATGGAATTGTTTGGACTGATTGGAATTGCTACTCTAGGTTGTAAATTTTATACTTTTATCATAGTTGATGAATTTAGCTGGGTTTTATTCTTAGCTAACAAAGATGAATGCATTAAGGCATTTGTTAAATTTATAAATAGGTTAAAAATGAAAGGAGCTCTCTGTTACATCTATTAGAAGTGACATATTAAGGAGTTAGAGAATAAATGGTTTCTTCATAATAGAAACAACGTGAAAGATACCATCATATCTTTCACGATGTTTCTATTCCAAGGTCCCCTAAACAAAGTGGAGTTATTAAAAGGATAAATATAAATTTGCAAGAAATAGTTAAGAACATTTTTGGGCGAAAGTTATGGCTGTCGCATGTCACATTTTAAATAGAGTCTATATAAGACCAACTTTAGATAAAACCCCATATGAGCTTTGGCATAGGAGAAGCAAAAAAATTTTTACGTCAAGGTTTTTGGGTGTAAATGATATATTTTGAATACTAGAGATAATTTAAGAGAGTTTGATTTAAAATCAAATGAAGAAAATTTTCTTGGCTACTTCTTAAATAGAAAAGCATATAGGTGTTTAATAAAAAGTCTTGTTATTGAAGAGTTTATGCATGTTGTCTTTGATAAATCTAACTGTATTATATCCAAGAAAGTTCTTAATGACGACGATGTCGGTACATCCAACAAACTAAAGAAATTATCCCTTGAAGAGAACAAAAATAATCACTAACACACCTCACATAAGTATATTGCCAAATCAAGCAAGGGAGACAAAAAGGATGAGGAGCTCTTAAGAGATTCAAACTTCAAAAAGAACCATCCTCCAAATCAAATTCTAGGTGATGTTCAACATAGGGTAATTACTAAATCTCATTATAGAGACTTATCTCATCTTTTTTTCATTACTCAAATTAAACCTAAGACTATAGAAGAAGGTTTTAGAAATGAAATTTAGGTTCTTTCTATAAATAAGGAGTTGAACCAATTGAGAGATATAAGGTATGGACTTTAGTACACAGACCTAGAGGTGACCAAATCATAGGTACTAAGTGGGTTTTTAAAAACAAATTGATTAATTGAATACCATTAGGAGAATAAATCTAAATTGGTGGCAAAAGGGCAAAATCAAGATAAGGGCAAAGACTTTGAGAAAACTTTTGCTCTAGTGGCTAGGATATAAGTTATTAGGTTATTATTTGCATTTGCTTCCCACATGAATTTGAAATTGTTTCAAATGGATGTTAAAAGTGCCTTTTTAAATGACTTTATTTAAGAAGAAGTTTATGTTGATCAACCTTTCAATTTTGAAAAACACGATGCACCTAAACATGTCTATAAACTTTTGGAGGCCCTATAAGGCTTGAAACAAGTTTTTAGATTTTGGTATAATAGGTTAAGTGTATTTCTTTTATAAAATGGTTTATCTAAAGATAAGTTAGGCATTACACTCTTTACTAAAACGCACAAGCATGATATTTTAATGGTTAAATTTATGTTGATGACATTATTTTGGTTCCACTAATTAGAGTATGTGTAAAGAATTTTCCATACATAAAAGTATGGAACTTGAGATGAGCTTATAAGAGAGCTTAAATTCTTTCTTAGATTCCAAATTAAGCAAGGAAGGTATCTTTTTTAATCAAGCAAAGTACACAAAAGAATTACTCAAACGATTCAAAATGGATTAAGTCAAACTATTAGGAACACTTATAAAAATCATAACAAAATTAAATAAAGATGAAGAGGCAAGCCAATTGACGTCAAACTCTATTGATGTATGATTGGTAATTTGCTTTATCTTACCATAAGTAAATCTAATATAATGTTTGGTGCATATTTATGTGTTGGATTCCAATCAAGTCCTAGTAAATTCCACCTTTTAATTGTTTAACACATTCTTAGATATTTATGTGATAACATATCATTAGGACGTTGGTATCCTAAGTAATTTTTTTATTTAAATTTTTATTTGAATGTGGATTCTACCGCTAGTCTTTTGGATAGAAAGAGTGCGTCCAATATCTATAACTCCTAAGGTAATGCATCAATTTTATGGTTTAGTTAGAAATAAAATTTGGCTGCCTTATCAACTGCAAAAGCCAAATATGTGGTTATTGCTAATTATTGTGCAGAAATCCTATGGCTTAGATAATAACTTAGAGATTATAGAATGGACCTTACTTAGATGCCTATTAAGTGTGATAAGAATAGTTCTATTTATCTTACAAAGAACCCCACTTAACATTCTAAAACCAAGTACATAAAAATTGAATACCATTTTATTAGGGATTATGTGCAAAATAGAGATATTGAGTTAGAATTATTGGATACACAACATCAATTTGTTGACATTTTGACTAAATCGATGAGTGAAGATAGATTTTGTATAATTAGAAGCGAATTAGGGATTATTGATGGAAGCTCATTTTCATAAGTGATTATAATGATTTTTTTATTTATCTTGATGATTTAATATGTTGTTTAGTGTTGTAATTTAAGTTTTAAGGCTAATTTTGGAGTTACCAGGACAAACTAGTCTACCAATACCTTAATGAGGTCAACCAAACATCAACCACTCTTACTTTGTAGTGAGTTTTCTGGTTGTTTGGTCGATTATATATTCATATTAGTCAACTAATATCCTTGTGTGATCGACCAATGTCTCTATATCTAATCATTATTTTAATTGTGAATTTGGTCTGAGTTTAATTGCATATACTGGTTGACCACCTACTCTTATTGGTCCACCAATATCCTTTAGTGGTTGAGCAATATAACCTTTCCTTTCAGAATACTTTATTCCAGTGAGTTTGTTATGATTTTGGTTAATATTGTTGGTTGACCTACAACATTAATTAGTCGACCACTAGCTTTGATGTTGGTTGTTTTGTATTAAAACAACCATTCCACCTCTCTTCATCATCCTTTACATCAAACTCTTTCAAAACTCTCTAAAATGCTCTCTTTATCGCTACCACTTGTCATATGGTTGCTTTCATCGTCACATAACTCCTCTTATTTTTATCACTCATGAAAAAATTCTCTAGAAGCTTTTCATCCTCATCATTTTTCTAATCCTTTCATATTGTTGCCTACTCCCCTCCAATGTCTCTCCTCCATCTTCGACGAACTTTATGCAACTTCCATAGGATCAATGAGCTTCCATACATCCACACACCCAAGTCTAGTCTTATAACTTCAATTCATCCAACAACTCTTAGGGTAACCCCCAATCTTTTTGCTATGGGGATTTTCAGAAATCTTTACTCTTTTTTTTCAAATTAGCAATTAATTGGTGTTACATACATGTTGTTACATCTATTTATGCTTCCAATTTCATTATATAGCTAATAAATTGAATCAAATTGGATTTTTTAGGTGATATAGGGATTTCAAATTAAGGATTTTCACGTTTTGTATATTCTTGATTATTCTTTTAATCTTGAGGGTTCATTAGGAAAATATAAGATTGTCTTAAAGTTTTTCAACTCTCAATTACATTACATTATGCTTAGTTTTATTTTTCTAAAAAATTTTGAGCTTTCGATACTTAAAATGTAGGGACTTTTTAAATTACTTAATTATGTGCATCTTTTTATGAAATTGATGCTTTCTTAATTCAATTAGAAACATTTTTTAGCTCTTCTTACACTTAACTTTGTTACAACTTATCATTATATAATCCAATTGAGCATTTTCAACTCAGACATTCTTAAAGCATAATACTAGTCACATTTATTAATTCAGCCTTTACTTCTCTTAATTTTGATTTCATGATGTTCTTACACCTTTCATAAATAAACTCACCATTTTTTCATATTTTGTATTTCTTAATTTTGATCATTTTTATATATTTCCTGGTATATCTTGGCTTATACTTTGAGATTCCTCCCTTTTTGTTGCAATTGCAAAATTGAAGTTGATCGGATAGAAGTTATATATCTTTTTTTTACTGAAGGTAACCATATACCATATGTACCTATACTCTTTTTGAACTTTCCTTAATTTTTATTGTGCCTTTTCTCTATCCTCATGACATAAACTAGAGGGAACCATAATCATGTTTACAAGATACTCACTCGAAGTAGAGGTATGTGCACTTATTCTAAGATTTAGAGGACTCAAGGGAGATCCCTAACTCCTTCACCTTCTATGCCTCCTCCTTCTAATGAGGAAGAGTATTTTGATATTAACTCTAGTTAGTTTCATGATTATACTTCTAGAGAGTTACATAAAAACTGCATTATCTCTCCTACTAGTTTAGTGCAATTCAAAGCATATGGTCTTGTACAATTATTTATTGATCAAGGGTGAGAATCCTTTGTTATAAAAATATTTCATATTAGCCCAAAAAATACTAGATTATTCGATATTAGTCTTTACCATAAAGTGATTTGAGGTGACAATTACATCTTTTCCAAAATTTATAGTATCGATATGCTTCTCTCTTATGACCTCATAAATGAGATCTTAGGCTTCCCCATTCCTAAAAATCTTGCATGTTATAGTTGTTGTACTTAATAGACTATCTAAACTTATTTTATGCCAGGGTCATCTTTGGATTTGTGGTCTTAATGCTATTTTCCATTTTCATCATCTCCTCATTAAGTATAATTTTATTTATGTCGATGGTTATTTTATTTTTCTAGAACATGATGAATTTTTATGTTAAAAAAGTGTATTCATATTGGTTTTTTTTTCCTTTTGCTCAATATGGCCCATTTTTATGAAGCCAACAAAATGAAACAAAACATCCTTTACACTCTGTTACTTAGCCTTGTCTTTTAGCATTTTCACATTCCTTCTACTGGTGATGTTGAAATTAATTTTGATTTCTTTTTTCATTATGCTACTCTTAGCCGTATAGGTTGCTAATTGGTTGATGATTAAATAATTCAACCATACCAACGGCAACAATTTTAACCTCAACAGTCGTTACCAATATATGAGGTTTTCCCATATAACGATGGTCTTAATAAGCCTATGTTGAGTTACACTATTAAGCTCCCTGCATTTGATGATGCTACTCCCTCATGACCATATCACAAGTCTCCACTTAATGCTTGTCTGGTCACCATTGAGTATCATCTCATTATGTTGAAAGGAAAACTTGTCTCTTTTCAAGACATCTTGATGTATCAATTTGATGATTTATACACCTTGATCGAGTCTCACTTTCCTACTCCAATTAATTGATTTTTTTATGTTTCCAAAAAGGGGAAGAATAATTTTTTTGTGATATTAGATTCAAGAGGATTATGGTTGTTGTGCATTTTTTACGTATGAATATTTCTTTTACTTATCATTTAGATATCACTTGAAATTAAAATCTCTTTTGTTCTTGATGTTAATTTATGTCTTATACATGAAATTAAGGAAAAGTTATTCAGAATCTTGATATAGATAATTACTTATGTGTTTAATCATATTATTTTTGTTTGATATCATTTGTCATCATCAAAAAAAGGAGATTGTTGAACTAAGGGAGATCCCAATCAATGTTTTGATGGTAACAAAATATAAATACTACTAATGAGTTTGTTATTAAGAGACATCAAAGATTATGGTTTTAATAGAAAAGGCCTTTTGATATTTCAAATACTCTTTAGGAAATATTTTAGGAAGTGTTTAAATTATAATTGCAATAAATGCAATGAATTTGACCTTTGGAGTTATTAAAATTATGTTTTGGGGAGAACTAGTCGACCTATCTGAGTTAATGGTTATCCAATATAAGTTAAAGTTATCAAATTTAAGCATTTTAGGAAGTGTTTAAACCATAATTGTATTAAACAATTGACTTTAAGCATTTAGAATTGTTAAAATCATGTTTTAGAAGGATTTGTTGACTTATATGAGTTAATGGTCGACCATTATATTTTAAAGTTGTCAACTTTAATGTATGGAAAGTTTGTAGTAACATTGCTTAATTATTGGTCGACCAATACATATCATATCAGTTGACTAATATACCTACTAGTCCATCGATGTCTCAACTACTCGCGAATCGGTGCATTTAATACATAATGATAAACCAATATGCTATACCAGTCAACCAGTGCTCTGCAATTAATTATTATGATAATTAGTTTTTGACTTTAACAACTAGTGCAAGTCCCAAAATCCTATAAATACACATTTTTCCATTGGTTCTAGCATCAAGTAGTATTTGTGTATCTTTTATACATGTTTCTAATTATTTTTCAGTCATTTAAGCATTTATTGTCTCATTTTGAGTAAAGGAACCTTCTTAATATTATCAAAGTGATAAAGTAGGCTACTTTGAGCTGTAAACTTTTATTGGGATTCATGTTTGTTGCATTTCAGAGTATTTAAATGGCATTGATGTTGCTCTTCACCTTGGAAGAAGATTGTGTAATAGTTTCATCTTTTTCCGAGTAAAAATTGTACAAAAGTTATTGTTCACTTTATAAGAAGAATTATACTAGAAATCCAATAAAAGTCTTAAGAGTGGATGTAGGTAAGGATTATTTGTTGAACCATTATAAACTAGTTTGCATCTCTCCCTTGACCCTTTCCTTTATTAGTTAAGATTTTTCTTAGAATGTATTATTTGATTTTAACATGCATCATTTTCAAATTATGATCCTTTTCATATTAAGTTAGTAACCTTTTAAATTACAATTTATAAACACCCAATTCACCATGCTCTTGGGTGCTATTAGGAATTATTAAATAGGACAGTGAAATTATGTTGGTTCATAATATTCAATGGATTCTCTTCACTATTCTAAGTATCCTAATAAACTCATTGATATATGATAATTCCATTGGTCAGATAGATTTTAGCCCAAAAAAAAGTACTATAAGAAAATAACATCAACAAAAATATTTGAATGATTAGACTTACGAGAGTAAGGTTATAAACACATAATATTCAACTATATGCCAAAATATAAACACAAATTAATATTATCAAAATTCTATATTAAATATATGATAACTAATAAAAATAGCGTTAAAATAAAGTAAAATTGTCATGTAAATAAATAAAATATTTGATATAGAGGACAAATTATTTTAAAAATGCCAAAAGATATGTCTTTTAACATAATAATAATGGCTGATTTTTAAGGGACAAAAGTGTATATAAAAAATATACATTAGTACGAGATATCATATGGCCTGTCTTTAATGTCCAAAATGGGTCATACAACCCGACTCCAACGTACCATCCGACTTAGTAAGAACTTACCTATTGGTAAGCCACTTTTTTATTTTAAATAAGTTTTGTTTCTTTCAAAAATTTTGAGAAAACCACGACATTAATCTAAATAGAAAATTATAATAAATTTCAAAAAACAAAAAAGAATTCAGTTATTGTTAAAACTTCTTCCGATGATCCATATCGTTTGCCACTTCCCTATATCTAACGTCTAAAATATCTTCAAAAGAAAAAGATTAACTTTGTCATAAATTTCAACCTCATTAATTAATAGACTACTCCATCCTCTTTTAATCTGAATACTTTGGGTATTTCTAATCCATGATTGCTAACGTGGTGTTTCAAATGGACCGAAAGAGATAAGAGACCAAGATGTTAAATAATCATATACTTTTCTAGTCCAACCTTAGATACGGTGCTGAGTTGGGGTCCGTATCTTTCAGATTGAGGGAATTTTGGGTATATCCAATTATCTATGCATATAGAGACAAAAAAAAGGCATGAAAAAGACCCAAATCCGCAAAACGCAAGCACATGTATTAAATCTTGCTAATTAAAAAAGATAATTGATAAGAAAGAGAAGTCGTCAAAGCCTTCTAAGGTGTTCAAGTTGATAGAGTAGAAAATATAAGATTAAAAGATTTTATGTTCGAATCATTTTATTTATACTCTCTTGATCAAGTTTGTTATATAGGAATTGCTTAGTGCAAAGTATTCGGTTGGCGTAATTTACAAGCTATCGCGTCAATCCGAAAATTTACCTAATGCACATCTAAAAGATAGCAGCTGCTGATTCCTTCGTTCTTCAAAAAAAAAGAACTCGTCAAAAATCTTAACCTAAACGTTGAAGTCCTTCTCGTTCATAGGATGACAATGGACTGATTCGTGAATCTAAATTCAGGCATTTTTAATGGATCAATGTATAGATTAAATGAGGTTGAGAACAATTTGAGACTTAAATTATTTAAATAAAACGCCTGTCATTTTATTTAAAAGAGTTGAGCTATTCAAGACTTAAATTTTAAAAAATATTATTTATATTTTTAATTTTAAAAAATAGCAAAATCTGCTTGTACATACTTGCTAGCATTACTAACAACGACATTAACAATTCATTAATAGCCAAAAGTCGCATAATTATTTTCAAGAACTTTTAGTGGCCACCTCAGTCTCACCCGTACCAAATCCAATTCCTCCCCCAACTGGGAAAAGTTACATTATTGCTTTTTGGGGATTTTTTTAATAACTAAATACCATTTTTATATGCAGATTTTTGAAGAATTATTTATTAGTTAAAATATTTTTAACAAAAATCCTTTGTAATGAGAGAGAAAAGAGCTGTTCCGTTTTGCGAAAATTAGGAAAATATCATCAATTAGCCTCTTTTTTATATTTTAGTATTGTAAATAAATTGTTGAGTATGTATAATAATTTATAAATTATATATTTTTTAAAATTTTAATAATTTAAAATTAAATAAGAAATTTGATTGAATTAATTTACTTACTTTCTGGAACTTGTCTTTAATCCCCGACGATCCATGCCCTCAGATCCTCTGGCTCATGTATCCTATCCCTACCGTATTTTATAACATCTCAACCATCTATTTATGTGGGACTTATAAAAATGAATGATTAAGATATTATAAGACAGGTAGGGACAGGGTACATGGACTAGAGGATCACGTTCCTCCATCCATCTTCTTTGCGACTCAAACCTGCAATTTCTTTGTAGAAACTGAACTAGTGGTAGGGTCCATCCTCCAAGCAATCAGCCGATGACGTTACCCCACTCCTTATTTTTGACCATTCAGAAACTAATTTAACGGCCATTTTAACTATCCACTAATCACTCTCCTTATGTTTATCTATTTCTCTTCTATATAATATTTTTGTGTCTATTCTATCATTTTCAATCTCTGCCTCAGCCACTAAAGTTTTGATCTCTTTTTTTTTTCTTTGGCTCTCTTTCTTTTCATATATATGGCCTGTTAAAATCTGGATTTTGTTCATTTATTAGTCTTGATTCGAGTGACTGATTGAACTACTTAGCTTCTGGGAAGATGAATGCGATTGGGTTGAAACCACTGCCTGGAATTAGGACCCTGAGAGTGGGACTTGGGAGCAACAGCGAAGGTGATCATGTAATTAGTTTGAAACAGAGGGGGGTCTTAAGAATTAAAGCCATGGAAGGGTCGCCGTCACGTATGATGGGACCGAAGGTAAATGGAGAGGTCGAGACTGTTGGTTCTAACGGGTCATTCTCGGACGCGAAGTTGATTAATGGGATTGAAGGTAGTTGCCTTTTCTTTTATTGTTTATGGCATTTCTGGATTTGTTTTTTCCAATCTTAAAGAGGGTATATTAGTTCATGAGAAATGGACTTTATTAAGATTGTCATGTTTATTTGCTCTCCCTTTTGGTGGGTTGCTTGGGATAGGAACAAATGGCAAGCGTAGCCCACTGTCTATTGTTGGGAATCCAACAAATATAAAGTGGCATGAGTGCTCAGTTGGAAAATCTGAAAGGCAGAACTTGCTCAATCAAAAGGGTTGTGTCATATGGATAACGGGTCTGAGCGGTTCAGGTTTGTGACTCTTCTTTTTTCCGTGAGTTTGCATGAAACTTCGTTGGAAGAGAAAAGAAGAATGCATCTCTTTTCCATGTTCTGTTTACATGTCTAACAGTTACGTTTTGTGTCTTTGATACTAAAATTTGTAGGAAAGAGCACTGTGGCATGTGCCTTGAGTCAAACGCTTTACCAAAGAGGAAAATTGTCTTATATTCTTGACGGAGATAATGTGAGACATGGCCTAAATCGTGATCTTAGTTTTAAAGCAGAAGATCGTGCAGAGAATATACGAAGAGTTGGTAGGTATTGCAATTAGTTACTGCCAAGGCTTGCAGTCATCTGTTGACAATTTATTGTCACAGCTGTAACTGCCTAGTATATTCCATGTTATGGATTGTTGACTCTCTCGACTATAAAGGGCATTTTGCAAAATTTCTTATTCACTTTCCTCATATATTCACAGGAGAGGTGGCAAAACTATTTGCTGATGCTGGAGTTATATGCATTGCATGCCTTATTTCTCCTTTCCAACGAGATAGGGAAGCATGCCGTGCAATGTTACCAAAGGGAGATTTCATTGAGGTTGGTGCTTCTGCAGATTATGATTTGTTTGCAGAAAATTCTAACTAAAGTTGCAACAAATTTTTTTGGTTGGTGTGTTTTGGATATTTGACTTACTTTTAATTAATTGGGGGTCCAACATCAAGTTGGCATATGTTTTGCTGGTTTTTATTGACTTGATTGAGTTTACATGTCAAAGGTCTTCATGGATGTTCCACTTCGAGTGTGTGAGGCCAGAGATCCAAAGGGACTGTATAAGCTTGCACGTGAGGGGAAAATTAAAGGTATTTTTTGCAAATCATGAATACCAATTTTTTTAATCAAATGAATCCGTTTCTTGTCGGTTAAATTTTTCTTACGTTTCCCTTGATTTTAGTTGTGCCTTTCCAGTTCCTACCAATGTGTTGTTAGTTGTCTTGACTTCGTATGGTCCTTTTCGGTTGCAGGTTTTACTGGCATTGATGATCCATATGAGCCACCTTTAGATAGTGAGGTAAAGTACGATAATAGAAGGAAAATGATGTCTAGCTGACATCAAACGTTGAAATGGCAGTTCTCAACTTCTCATGGGATCTAGTCTGGTCCTATTTTTGACTCCTGAAGCAAATGTTAAATGACAAGCAAATTACCAACATTGGATGCTTGGAGCATTTATTTTCATTGAAAGTGACTTAATCATTGGAAATGAATTTGCCATGTGGAAGCATAGACATCTGTGGACTAGGTTTATGCAAGGGATCTTTCTTGAACTTACTGTTTGATGGCTGATGACAATGTTGATCTTCAATTTGATGGAATTTTGAGTTCTTGGTTTCTAAGGGGTCAACTAATATCTGTTCTGTTTGCTGCTGTTTTTGCAGATTGTACTGAAATGCAATGTAGGAGATTGTGCATCCCTATTTGAAATGGCTCAAAAAGTTGTGTTTTATTTGGAGGAGAAAGGGTATCTCCATACATAAGTTATGGCTTGGAATAACTTGGCCATAATCAGTCCCTTTCATATCTCCACCTTGAGGTCAATGGAGGAAACTCCAGGCTTCCAAATTGGACTTGCAATAACGTGAAAGCCTTTTGGTTGTATATAAGTTGATTGATCAATTAGCTAGTAGCGGAATGTTTTTCCCCCGGGTTTAAGCTTAGTTTGGCCTTTGCATGGAGTAGCAATTTCAAATTTTTGTAAATGTGCAAGTATTGTTGAAACAATAAAACTGTTGTCCAGGTTCTCATGACAACTTGAAACAAAATAAGGCATAGACATACCATTTCAAGGTAAAAATGGAGGTATTTTGGAATACCTCTTATTTTTTAATTTGCTTCCTCTCTCTACTACCTTTCTCCTCTCTACCGGCCCTCGATCCTATGACATGTTAGATGTAGATTATGCATCAACACCAACATGACGCAGGGATTGCCAGTGACATTATTGTCAGATAATAATTTTATGAACCATTATATCCTGTCGTTTCAAGTACTGAACTCTTAATGTAAATTCCAACGAACTTGTTTTCTTTTCGTACAGATGTTTGCTTAAGATTAATCTAAATTATTTTTAATATACATAAAATAAACCAATGAATATATTTTTTGTAATATCATGGAAATTGTAATTTGGAGAGTTTGATGAAAAAGAGTAGAAAAGCATTGGACACGGTTAAGAATAGGTGTCAATCCTAGGTTCAAATTACCTTATCTCTGTTCTTATCCTGTTCTATAAATATTCTGTAAGGCGAAATTGACATACATACCGCCATTTTAAATTTATGTATTAAAAAAAAGTAAAAAGCAAGTCGACAATAGCTTACATGCAAGTCTATCAACAAGTTGCATGTAAGTTGATAGACAACAGCTTGCTATGCAACCTATCACATGGTGGAGTGTCTGTAAAAGACTCTCCCTTCCTTCTCCCTTAACAAATATATACATATCAAATGTGTATAAGATGTGCGGTGAGTTCAAGAGTGAATTTTAAAGAGTCATTTTATATAAGAGAGTGATTTTTTTGAGTATTTTTAGGAAACATTTTTTTAAAAAGGGTGAATAACAAAATAGTGAAAATATTATCTTAGAAATAGTAAATTTGGGAAACACCTTGTTGAGAGCGCCCTTATTTTGTTTTATCATTTTTCACTCTCTGTACCTGTTATTTTCATTAGTAGAAGATTTATTCGAATTTTGGCCCGTGGACGTAGCCCAAATTAAAGGGTAAACCACGTTAAATTTTTGCGTGTTATTTCCTTGCTTATTTTAACTGTGTGATTTAAT
>JAOTAY010000190.1:37013620-37024499 GCA_025629805.1 Erythroxylum baracoense | reverse complement strand
CAAAATTCCAGATTTTGGCAAAGAAGAGAAGGAGTTTTCTTATTCACTTTCTATCATTTTAATCTCTTCCTTTCTTTATAAAGATGGATTATTTGAATGTTGATAGTGTTATGGAGACTATGTTAGGCTAATTTCATATTAAGGATTGCTTTTTCATTATTTTGTCAAAACTCATATTTTATTGAATTGAATGAAGTGTCTTTGATAATTGTTGTTCTTAATTTTCATCTTGCAAGAATTCGAGAGAGTAAGTAAGATGAAAATTGTGTAGGATTGTACAACGAAAGTTGGCGACCTATAGACTACCAATTATTATGTCAATTGAATAATTAGAAGAGAGATCTCAATTAGTGAATTGATCGTCCTTTGGATAGTGTAATAACTAGATGAATCGGTAAAGTCGTTGGGTAGGTTGAGAGATTGTTCAATTGATTCCCGTAAATTCAATTAGGAACAAATAGTTACACCTTGAGAGAGGGTAATTACTACATTCAAAAATCTAGGATGAGACACAATTCAATCAATGAAACATGAGGGAGACATAATAAGGAAAAAGTAATCTCTAGCATTTAGATCCTTGAATTTAGATTTTCTGCAATTGCGGTATTGTTCATTGTTTACATTAGTCTTTTAATTTTAATTTTTTTCTAGATTAATTGTATTAAAAAATTTTATTTCTTAAACAAAGTCTTTTCTAAATTAAGTGGTGTCTAGGCATCAATCCCTATGGGATCGATATCCGCTCTTTCTACCTACAAGTCACGACCCGTTCACTTGCGATTTTTAAGCATAAAATAAGTAGATAGGTTTTACAAATCCATCAACAGTGAGCTGAGTGAAAATAATCAAATTAGGCTAACGAGAGTTAGGTAATTTGATAGGTAGAGAATTGAATCAAAATCACGTAATAAGAGATTGAGCATAGGTTCATGGTAGGTTATTAAACAATTTTAGAACTAATTTAGGTTTTGGGTTAATTGTGAATCGAGAAATCACAATTCCATAATTTAAATTAGGGATTATCAATTAGGGTTAAGGATTATAACTCGAGAGAAGGTAATCTAGATTTTCATTAATTTTGGATTAAAACCCCCTTTCTCTCACTTGATAGTTTCTAAGTTGGCTTTGGGATTGGTTTGTGTGACTTATTATCTATTTAGATTTCTGCAATTCAATTCTTGAAATTAATTATTTGGATGGTTTATTTTCTGCATTAGTTATTTATTTTAAATTATTGTATTTTAGTACGACCTTAGATTTTAGGACTAGCTTAGCCCTCCTCTTGGGATCGATATCTTAGGTTCTACGCGAACGACCCGTGCGCTTGCGGAATTTACTAACATTAATAAATATTAAAACTTAACGTGTGTAACCTTGCGATCAAGTTTTTGGAACCTTTACCGGGGAGACTATTAGTTTAGTTCTTTAGTCTAAGGTCTTTTCACAATCTTTTGTTTTTAAATTAGGTAAAAAAACATCTTGTACATTATTGATACTATTTTATTGTATCATTTTTTACTATTTGTACTTGTTATTTTCATTATTGGAATATTTATTTGAAATTTGACCCGTAAACGTAGCCCAAATTAAAAGGTAAACTATGTTAAATTTATGTGTATTATTTCCTTGCTTAATTTATTTGTGGGATATAATTCGTTGATTTTTCCAACAGTATTTTGGTGTTTGAGTTGTTTTTCAAGCGTATATTTGAGCATCTCTTATTCCAACTTGATAGTTTACGTTTATTAACGATAGAATATTTTGTAATAAATTAGATATTTAAATATTTAATTAATATTTTATAATCTAAAATTAAAACAAAACATTAAATATTAAATATAATTTATCCTTTTATCAACGTAATAAACTTGTAACGCTAAGATTCTAATCATAAATGCAATGATATATATATATATATGTATTATCGAACATAAAGAAACTAAATTATTATTAATTTCTATTTTATATAGTAATTTATATGTAAATATAATCACACTTCTCAAATATATGGAGAGACATTATTTTCTTATGAGTTTTAACATATAATATTACGTGTATATATATATATATATATTCATTTATACTTTTACTTATTTTTTATGAAAATAAAATGATAACAATTTAAACGGATGCACAAATTGTTACCGCATATTTATACCCAAAAAGAAGTAGCATATAGAAAGTTATTTTTTTTAACAACTTCTAACACTATTTCCTTTTTTTTCTTCTGACAACTTTAAAACGAAAAAAATTTCAAGTGCATACTATACAATACCATATAGCATTTTCATTTTGGGAATTGAATTTTAAAAAGACATAAAAAATTAAATTATGGTGACTTTTTTTAATTAAAACTCAGCACTCCATTTTAAAATTAATTATGAATTAAAAGGAAATTTAGATAGATATAAATCTGCATCCGATTTCTTACCATGAAATTATTTTTAAAATTCTACTTTTATACATCCTTAATGAACTAAATTTGTAAAAAAAAGGAAAATTATAAAAACAAGATTGAGAGTTACTCGCAAAATCTTATGTATAACTCCTCTTTCACTCTCTCTCTATATATATACGTAGGAGTGCTCCTGTGCATTCACTCATGTCTCTACTACCTAGCTTTCTCCACTCTAGTTCTTTTGTTCTTTGGTACATCCAATGGCTTCCTGTTTTCGGCTTTAGTTCACCTTTATGAATATATAAACTTATACAGAGACACATTGATATACGTTTCAACTATTTCTTATTGAGCACAACGATCACTTGGATTTCAGGGTACGTAGTGCTTGTAGAAGTTTGGAAGGGAGAATATTAACATGATACTTCTGCTGCTATGGTGTATTCTTCTTTCTGCAGCTTTGATTTTTTTAAGAATTTTTATTATTCTAGATTATATAAAATAATGAAAGCAACAAAAACGGCTAGCATGGAAAGAAAATTTAAGATCTATCCCTCTAAAGCAAATAAATGCCACAAAAAGTGGCCGATTCTTTGGAGTTTTGGAGGCATGTAACCCGCGTTTGCATGGAAAAAATGAAATTTGTATAAGGAGTCAAGACTATGCAACACCTATCTCGCTTGGGTTTAAGTAGAAAATACTTATATAGAAGTCCTAGGAAAGGAAACAAATTACAGAAATGTTGAGGAATAGTCATGACATGTTCTCATATTTACCATACCATCCACAGGTTCAGAAGTTTGCAGCTACGAATCAGTTTATTTTTTAATAAAATATTTGGTATTCCTTTTGATTTTGGATTTCAAAATGGAAAACTATATTGAATCTTCTTCTTGCAGGGTTTGATGCTGATGCCCTTTCCTACGATTACAGTGCCACTATAGAGGTTAGTCTTCCCACCATCTATGTTTCTGCTGATTTTATTTATTAAGAATAAAAGAAAATTTCAAGTTTCAGAAGCTCATTTTCTTGTTGAAATGCATAAAAATTTTAGTGCTTGGCCAGCCCTCGTAAACCACAGTATGATGGAGGAATCATTCAGAATCCAGAGTTCGATGATCGGTTAACAGGATGGACAAAGTTTGGATCACCAACAATAGAGCATAGGGAATTGAATGGCAACAGATTCATTGTGGCCAAAAATAGAAGCCAATCATTTGATAGTGCCTCACAAAAGCTCTATCTCAGAAAGGATAGACTCTACACTTTCTCTGGTACTTGTACTTTATTTGCTCCTGTCAGCTTGTTCTAAAGTGAAAGAACAAGAGTTAGTTTTGTTGTTTTTTCACACAGCATGGATTCAACTGAGTGAAGGAAGTAGTCCGGTAACAGCTGTTGTTAAAACAAGCAGTGGGTTCAAGCGCGTTGGGGCTACTTTTGCTGAGTCTATATGCTGGTCTATGCTTAAAGGTGGCTTCACTGCAAATGCTACAGGGCTTGCTCAGCTCTATTTCGAGTAACACTCTTATATTCTGTCTTTTCTTTTATTGTTATAGAATAACAAGCATGCCTGTCCGAGGCTTATAAGATTATCTTGATTCTCGAGGTCAAATTCAACAGCTGAGTTATGGGTGGATAACGTATCGTTATGACCATTCACAGAAAAGGAGTGGAAGTCCCATCAAGATGAAAGCATTGAGAAGGTTTGTGATCAAATAAGGATGGCATGCAGTTGATCAGGACTTTTCTTTCTAATTATAATGTGAATGATTACCATGAAAATATATTGTCAGGTAAGGAAGACAAAGGTGAGAATCCAATTAGTGAATAAACAAGGAAATGCCTTGTCTAATGCCACGATTTCAATCGAACAAACGAACGCCGGTTTCCAATTTGGTTGTGCTATAAACAGAAACATCCTGACCAACACAGCCTACCAGAACTGGTACACTTCCAGGAGGTTTAAAGTAACAACATTCGAAGATGAAATGAAGTGGTACACCACAGAACCCTCAGAGGGACATGTTGATTATTCTGCCGCTGACGCCTTGCTGAAGTTCGCCAAGCAACACAACTTAGCAGTTCGTGGCCACAATGTTTTCTGGAATGATGGCAGGTTCCAACCAGCTGGGTGGGTCTCTTCACTCTCATCTCCAAACCTTTACAATGCTGCAAAAGCCAGAATATTCTCAATCATGTCAAGATACAAAGGCCAAGTTATTTCCTGGGATGTTGTCAACGAGAATCTACATTTCAATTTCTTTGAGACCAGAATTGGACCAACTGCTTCAGGTACGCTCTACAATTTTGCTCATGCAGCTGATGGAGGCGCTACATTGTTTATGAACGAGTTCAATACCATAGAAGATGGCAGAGACCCAGCTTCTACACCAGCCAAGTACCTTGAGAAGTTGAGATCTATCCTGAAATACCCTGGCAACCCTAATTTGCGCATGGGGATTGGACTTGAGTCCCATTTCCATTGGTTGGACCTTGCTTACATGAGATCCGCACTCGATACTCTGGCTGCTGCTAACTACCCTATTTGGCTCACAGAAGTTGATGTTTCAAGTGGTCCTAATCAGGTAAGATGGACTAAGTCCCTTTCACCCAACCACTTTTAGTCTTGTGACATGATCATGTCCTTTTGGATGTTTTGTTCAGGCACAATTCTTGGAGCAAATTCTAAGAGAGGGCCATTCCCACCCAAAAGTAGCTGGAATTGTGGTATGGGCAGCATGGAAGCCATCAGGATGTTATGCAATGTGTTTGACTGATAATAATTTTAGGAACTTGCCTACTGGCAATGTAGTGGACAAGCTACTGGGCGAGTGGGGTGTTCTCAGTCCTCTGATTGCCAACACCGACGAAAATGGCTTCTTTGAGACGTCGCTTTTCCATGGAGATTATAATGTCACAATCCACCATCCCTCTTCCCTCTCTTCTTCCCTGTCTCAGAGTCTAAAGGTGTTTCCTGCTGATGATGCTCCTAGTAACTTGTTTCTCCACCTGACTGCATGAATCGTCCTTCAATTGCACGTAAAAAACACTCCTTTTAGGTTCAATAATCATACGGATTGCTTACTTTTTCATGTAATTCAAAACTCATTGTTCACAAAAGACCAGTAAAGAAAAGTCTTCCTGGGCTCCATTGATTGCTTCTTTGCTTTCCAAGTAATTAACCAAGTCCAAACTTGCCACAAGTAATTCCTGAATTTTTTTTAAATTTGGATATTCAGAATTGAGTTAGAACTTATATAGGATCGAAACAAAATTTGCATTACTCATCAAGAACATAACTACTTACCAGTTGTGTTATATAAATAATGAAAAAGAAAAATTCATCACATCAACAAGACAAAGCATTCACTAGAAAAAGGTAGAAGTGGACGGTGAAGTTGAGCTAGTTAGTCCATTCCATTGCACCTTTGCGGGGAAAGAAGCACAGGAGAAGTCATTGTCTAGCATCACGATGCATATACTAGTTGCCACATCCCACGCCTTCCACCGGACAAGTTGCATTATTTCATGTCCAAAAGACTATAATACAACATAATTAGTAAAAAAAGGAATCATTGTAGTTGCACTTAGAAAGCAACCTTCATCCATTGGTATATACTTCATATTCAAAGACCACACCTTCTTGTTTAAAATATTCCGCCTCCCTGACGTGGATTGATAATCATCCATATGAAGCAGATTCTCTGCATCTACATTATTAAAATTGAAAAACTAAAAACATTTTAAAAATAAATTAAGAAATATTTAATAAAAAGTCACCAATTAGTACCAAAAACGGGTTAGCAATTACGTAATTACTAAGAAAAATGAGAACTGTGGGTTTAATTTTCTTCTGCCTGTAATAAGATACAATTGTTTCCTGGAAAGTAACACACGTAGGCCCTCCCTGCTGGTTTTAGCAAGTAGGAAAAGAGTAACAAATCTACACGAAATCGCCACTTCAAATTAAACTTGGAATCACAAAAGCAGCACTCATGACGCAGGAGGATTCCAACTCTGCCCATTGACAAAAAATAACATTGGATTCATTGACTTAAAGTGGCCCTGCTGCTGTGGCGACTCGACCAAGCCAAGGGGCAATCCACAGATAATATATTTATATAAAAGTAGCCGACCAATAACTCAAAAACAATTATATAAATGTTAAATTGATGGGACCGTAAGGTCATTCTTAATACTTGTCTTTTGGACCTTTTGATAAGATTACATATTATTGTTATTGTTATTGTAAACTTGTAGCCGCATATATGCAGAGAGTTTACACAAACTGAATCATAAACCTAGTTTAAGATTTTTAATCAAACTTGTTTCCAGCCACTTGAGCTACCAAATAAAGAAACATCTTTATTTTTATAAATAGCATATCTTTTATTTATACTTACTTCTTCTACTTATACTATATACACATTGTCTTTGTATTCAACTCTTTTTTTTCTTGATTACTTTTTTTTACATATGCTTGTAAACTTTAATTCGTTGAATTTTATCAACTTAATCACTAATATTAATACTAAATTATGATTAAAAATTAAATTAGATGTAAATAAGTTCATATATAACAAAAAGATTCCATATTTTAACATAAAATTTAAAGGTAATTATAAAAATCTAAATAATTCTATATATAAGAATATTTTCGTATTTCAATATAGAATTTTAATGTAATGAATAATTAATCCTATCTAATATGTAAGTTGCTCTTTATGTCTTTTTTTAATGCGAGAATCTTTGTTTTGATAACATGTACTAATTTTTTTATTTTTTAAGAAATCACAAGTTGATAATAAGTGCAAATAACCCTTACCTTTTTGTATTGATAATAATTTGGACTTTCACACGTTATATTGGTTAAACTTTGATAATTAAAGTCTACACCAATCACCATAAACGTTTGACGATCAGAGATTGAAAAAGAGGAAAAAAGATGAACTGTGTCTAACCATGGTTAAGCCTCAATGTTTATCGGGTGGTTGAGAATATGGGCAGACCGTGCCCTGCAAAAGCAGCTACAGTTTAGAATATCTCTTGTTGACCCACTTTTTGTGATTTTAAAAACATTCCTATAAATGACGATTGCAGTATTTAAAGTTTACTATCATGGGCATGACAACAGCTGCAGCAAAATGTACGTCCTGTGTGATTCTACCACAGTGGAAGAGCCCTTATAAAACACCAGAGTTGAAAAAGTCCAGTATTAGGCAACTTTTTCCCTAATAGATAGTTTATTTCATATATATATATATAATTTTTCTTTTAAACTTGTATTAACTGGCAATTTTTTAGCAGATATGGGCACCATATCTGATATCTTATTTGATTTTGTTTTATTTTATTTATTTATTTACTTTTTAAATTTTCTTTACTTATTCTTTTAATATATCAGTTTTCATATCTACTCTTATAATCTGAAGCACTTTTATTGTCATATTCACATGTGGGTCTACCAGAAATAACCTCTCTACTATATAGGAGTAAGATTACGTACTGTCAGACCTCTTCAAATCTCGCTTTATTGTGAAATTTTAGACTGGGTGATGATAGTAATAACGACGAGATAGTTTATTTCATCCACATATAATGCAACACAATGAAAAAATAAAATATAAATAAATATATAAATAAAAATATAGCAATATAATGCATAATACTATATATATATATATATATATATAATATGATAAAGAATAATAATAAAAGATAAAATAAATAAATAAATAAATACACAAATTAATATAAAGGACAATTACATAAATAAAGCAAGTCAGTCATTATATAAAAGTAATTAGACTAAGTAAGAAGCTGTTTAGGCTAAATAATAAGGAATAAAGTATAACGTAATCAAAATATTAAGGCTAACTATAAAACGAAAGGCTTGAAGAAAAATATTTAAAAGACTTAAGAGAACGATAAAGATCTCACTATATGAGATATTTTTATCAGTATCCTAGTACATCAAAGTTTTCTATTGCGGATCATGTTCTCAGTAAGATCCATAAGAGTCATATTATTGTTGATCACTTCTCTCCAACATAGTCATATTATTCTATAAGCTTAATGAATATTTAGTTTATCCAATCAAAGATAAATCAATTTATATACTCCGCTAATTATTAAGAAATTGTGAATTTTATAAAAAAATCACAACTTTTATAAAAATCATTAATTATAAACAAGTATTAATTATAATATGACACGAACATTCGTTGATCTATTTGATATGTCTTACACACATTAAATAAGTTCAAATAACATGATTGGGTGAATCCACATGTTTAATTAATATTTGGTAAAAAAGTATAAATTACACCTTAATTTTTTATTAAAATACAAATTGATCCTTAACATTTCGAAATGTTTAAAATAAATTCTAATATTTATAAAACATTTAAAACAAACCTTAGGTGGACAAAAAACTAAGTAATGTATTATCGATTATATATCACATCAATATTGATGTGACACATATTTTATATTCTAAATTTGGTACCTGAGTTCTGGTATGCCTTGTGAATATATTGCATTATAGGACGACCCACGTATTAAATTTAAGTTAAAATTTTTACTTTTAATCAAATTAATTAAAATAATTTTAAATATTCAATTAAAGGCATCATAGTTTATAAAGGCCTCATCCTCTTCGTCTTGCTCACCTAATGAAACCAAAGTTATGAATACTGTACCGAGTTTGGTATCGGATTGAGTTCTGGAACAGAACTGTACTGATACCGGTCAGTACCGGGTACCATTTTAGGTAATTTTTTAAATTTATAAAATAGTCCTTAAAATTTTTAAAATTTACCAAATAGTCTGTTAGTATATTGTACAGTTGTACTATATACTTTACTAGTTTACTGTTTACATCAATCATGTTTTCAAAAATCTTAATAATAAATAATCATGACAATTAATATGAAATAACAATAATTTTTAAATATTTCACATATAAATAATAACCACAATTAGTATAAACAAAGACAATCATCATCATACAATTATAAAATTAAAAATAATACAAAGTATTAAAAATATTACAATAATACAATTTCATCATTTTAATAAATAATATTACATCAAAAGATTCAAAACATCCAATAAAAAGAACAATAAATATCCTTAAACAATTTACAAAAAGAGTTTATGATAAAAAAATCAAGTAGAAGTTAAACTTGAAACAAAAACATTACAGTTACAGTACATATATAGAATTTAACATAAACATCAAATACAAGTAAAATTAAAAGAAGAGGAAAAACAAAAAATTGGAACGAAATTTAATCGTCAACGGGAGGATACCCGCTATAACAGCACTGACCCCGGTGATCATTTGGTACAAAATCTTTATCATTGAAATGAGCTTTATTATCATTATCATTCAAATTTAATACACCAAATGATATGTCAATGTTTCCCATCCAAGATTATCTTCCAAATCCAAATCTTTCACATCAACCAACAATCCGCCAAAAGATCAATATTATCAATGAAAATTGGATCTGTTAAACTACTTGTGCTATTAAGACTCCTAGTAAACAATTAAATTTAATTATTATAAAATTATAAGAAATTATATAGAAATTAATAA
The DNA here is from genome assembly GCA_025629805.1 of Erythroxylum baracoense. NCBI lineage: Eukaryota > Viridiplantae > Streptophyta > Magnoliopsida > Malpighiales > Erythroxylaceae > Erythroxylum > Erythroxylum baracoense. The sequence goes on along the minus strand of JAOTAY010000190.1, from coordinate 37,014,498 downwards.
TGATAATAATGAAAATAACATATCTTTTCCAAAGCTTTAAATTGTAATGAACAAAAACTAAGTCATTTAACCTCTTATGCTCCAATCTATGCCTTTTCTTTGAGTTGATAAATTTAAATGTACTCCAGTTTCATTCACAGCCTGTTGTACTCACACATTGACTTAAAATTCTAATCGCAAACTTTTTTAATTCTGGAACACCATTTCCGAATTAACCTCACTAAGAAACTGTAAGTTATAAGATAACAAAAGTAGTGCTATAAACAAAATAAAGTGATAATTAATTTTCAACAAATAACAAAAAGGAAATAACTAATTCCAATTCCATTTCTATTTCCATTTCCAACAATTTCCAATTCTAACAATCACAAAACATACATCAACAATTTCCATTTTCAACAATTTCCAACAATTTCTATTTCCAACAATCACAAAACATACATCAACAATTTCTATTTTCAATAATTTCCAACAATTTCTATTTCTAACAATCACAAAAAATTCATAATTTCATTTCCATTTCCAATAATTTCCAATTCCAACAATAACAAAACATTCATAATTCCATTTTCATTTATAACAATTTTCAACAATTTCCAATTCCAACAATCACAAAACATTCATAATTACATTTCCGTTTATAACAATTTCCAACAATTTCCAATTCCAACAATCACAAAACATTCATAATTCCATTTCCATTTCTAACAATTTCCAACAATTTCTAATATCGAAATTAACTTAATAATTTCATATTAAAATAAAGTTAAGTAAAAAGAACATAAAGAAATAGATCAATACTAGTTTCTCAATAATTCATGTTTAAACATAAAATAAAACCATAACTATAAACTATTTTGTGTAATTATATAATTCAA
>JAOTAY010000190.1:36999763-37013520 GCA_025629805.1 Erythroxylum baracoense | reverse complement strand
GGGATAAGGAGTCACGCTGAAGATTTGGCCACATCAATAGAGAAATTTGAGTTTTTGCTTGGCATGGTTATTTGGTATGATATTTTATTTTATGTTGATATGGTGAGTAAGAAGCTGCAATCTAAGTCCATTACTATCGACATTGCAATTAGCCAAATAAAAGATGTCGTGAAATATTTTGAGAAGTATAGAGATGAAGGGTTTGTTTTTAGTTTGAACATTGCCAAAACTATTGCTTCTGAAATGAGTGTTGAGCCTGTATTTCCAACCAAACGTCATATTCTATAGAAAATGCAATTTGATGAATATGATCATGAAGAAATGGTACAATCACCAGAGGAATCATTTAGAGTCAATTACTTTCTAGTTGTTATGGATATGGCCATCGGTTCGCTTAGTAAAAGATTTGAGCAATTAACTATCTTTCAAAATATTTTTGGATTCTTGTGTGATTAAGATAAGTTGAAGTCACTGGATGGTAATGAATTAAAAGAATGTTGTGTTAAGTTTAGCAAGACTTTTTCTCATAACAATATGTCGGATGTTGACATCGATGATCTATTTTCTGAGTTAAGACTGTTGCAAAAGACTTTGCCAGATGGGCTAATGTCTGCCATTAATATTTTGGAGTTTGTCAAAGCAGCAGAATGATATCCTAATGTTTCCATTGCTTGTCGAATCTTATTGACTGTTCCTGTCACGGTTGCATTAGCTGAGAGAAGTTTTTCGAAACTGAAGATATTAAAAAACTACTTGAGATCGTCGATGTCAGAAGAACGGTTGAATGGTCTTGCAACTCTATGTATTGAGAAAGATGTGCTTGAATCTCTTGATTTAGAATTCGTTATTAGTGATTTTGCATCGAGAAATGCTCATAGAAGACATATTGTTTGATTATATTTTGTGTATTGATAAGTATAATATTTTCTACGACGTAATAAATATTGAATTATTTTTTCAATTTCTTTTTAATTAAAGTCAGGGGGCCCACATCTTCTCTTTCACCTCGGGCCTACAAAACTTCAGGACCGGCCCTGGAATGGACGAAAGTTAGATAAATGTCACTTCTAAGTTAGATAAATGCCACTTCTACAAGAAAGAAGGACATTATTAGAAAGCTTGCCTAAAACGTAATACTTGGTTTGAAAAGAAAGGTATTCATTATGTTTCTGTATGCTTTGAATCAAACTTATCTGAAGTTCCTATTAATACTTAGTGATTTAATTCTGGTGTCACTACTTATGTTTCCAATATTAAGCAGAGATTTTTTACAATCCAAACCATAAGCCCAACTAGCAACTTTCTATTTATGGGAAACCAAATGAAGGCCCCAATTTAAAGTGTAGTGACTTACAGGCTAACATTAGATACTGGGTTTCACTTAGATCTAATGAACACTCTTTATGTACCTTCAATTTCTAAAAATTTAATTTATGTGTCTAAACTTGATACTAATGAATATACCTTTAAGGGTGGACATGGTTGTTTCAATTTGTATAAGAATAATTCCTCTATTAGTTATGGAATGCTTATGGATGGTTTCTATAAATTAAAACTTGAAGTTTTTCCTGAATCCCTATTTATTGTTAATCATAATGTTGGAATGAAACATAGTTTGGCGAATAAACATTCTGCTTACTTGTGGCATAAATGTTTGGGTCATATATCGAAAGAAAGGTTAGAAAGATTAGTAAAGAATGAGATTCTACCAAATCTAGATTTTAATGATCTTGACTTATGTGTAGAATGCATTAAGGGAAAGCAAAACCAAACATACTAAGAAAGAAGCTACAAGAAGTAGCCAGCTTTTTGAAATAATACACATCGATATTTGTAGACCTTTTGAAATTCTATCCTTTAATAGAGAAAAATATTTCATCACTTTTATAGACGATTTTTCATGTTATGGATATATCTATTTGCTATATGAAAAATCTCAAGTTGTATATACCCTTGAGGTGTTTGTAAAGGAGGTTAAGAGACAATTAGATAGAAAAGTGAAAATTATAAGATTTAATAGAGGTGGTGAGTATTGTGGAAAGTATGATGAATCTGGACATTTGCCTAGTTTGTTTGCCAAGTTCCTCGAAAGTCATGACATATGTGCACAGTACATTATACCAAGCACACCATAAGAAAATGGTATGGCAGAAAGGCAAAATAGAACATTAATGGATATGATTATGAGTATAATGAGTAATTCCTTATTACCCAAAAGTTTATGGATGTGTGCACTTAAAACTGTTGTGTATCTATTAAATAGGGTTCCTAGTAAGGTAGTTCCTAAAACTTCTTTCCAGTTATGGACTAGAAGGAAACCTAATTTAAGACACCTGCATATTTGGAGTTGTCTAGCAGATCTATATTCCACATGAAAGAAAATTTGGTTCCCAAACAGTTAGTAGTTATTTTATTGGTTACCCAGAGAATCCAAAAGGTACAGGTTTTATTGTCTGAAACATAGTTCTAAAATTGTTGAAAAAGTCAATGCTAAATTTTTTGAGAATGCAAAATCAAGTTGTGGATATTAATGAAATAAAGATTGATGTTCCATTACCCATAAATGTTCTTAAACCGACAACTACAACAAATGTTGTTCCTGCTTTGGAAGATCAAAATAATCAAGAATAACATTTGGATAATGAAGAAGCACCTTATAAAGAACCTAACTTACCACTAGCTCATGCATCTAAACCAGTTGGTATAACTTTAAATAAACCTGTAAAGGTTACAAGGTCAGCTATTTCTGATGATTATGTGGTTTATTTGCAAGAGTCGAATTATGATTATGGCATTGATAATGATCTTGTTTCATTTTCACAAGCCATAGGTAATGATAAGTTTGAAAGATGGATTGATGCTTAAAAGAAGAGTTGAAATCAATGGCTCAAAACAATGTTTGGGATCTTGTAGACTTGCCAGAAGATTCTAAACAAGTTAGTTGTAAATGAGTCTTTAAGACCAAACGCGACTCCAATGACAATGTTGAAAGATATAAAGCTAGAGTTAATGCCAAAAGTTACACTCAGAAAGATGACATTGATTATAAAGAGAATTTTTCACCTGTCTCAAAGTAAGATTCATTGAGAATAATTTTAGCATTAGTGGCTCAATTTGATTTAGAGTTATATCATATGGATGTGAAAATAGCCTTTCTAAATGAGGATCTTAAGGAGGAAGTTTATATGGATCAACCTGAAGGTTTTTCCAATAAAGGTAAAGAAAGTATGGTGTGTAAATTGAAAAAAAAAAGCAATATATGAACTTAAACAAGCTTCCAGGAAATGGTATATTAAGTTCAATAATGCTATTATTTCTTTCAGTTTTGAGAAAATTACCATTTATCGGTGTATGTATTGAAAGATCAATGAGAGTAAGTTTTATTTCTAGTTCTGTATGTTGATGACATTTTGCTTGTTGCTAATGATTTGGGATTGTTGTATAAGACTAAAGAATTTCTTTCTAAGAATTTTGAAATGAAAAATATGGGAAAGACATCATATGTGATTGGAATTTTAATATTCTGTAAAAGATCAAAAGGTTTATTAGGATTGTCTCAAAAAGCATGTATTGAGAAATTTTTTTAGAAATTTAATATGAGCAAGTGCTCAGCAGATGTAGTCTCTATTCAAAAGGGAGATAAATTTACTCTTATGCAATGTCCAAAGAATTAAGTGGAACACAAGGAAATGGAGATAATGTTAAGATATCTTTTTTGCAGTACGGATGCTGGGTAGATATCAAAGTAATCCTGGTATTGATCATTGGTAGGTTGCAAAGAAAATGTTAAGATATCTTCAAGGAACAAAGGATTACATGCTCACTTATAAGAGCTCTGATCATTTTGAAATAATTGGATATTTAGATTTAGATTTTTCTGGGTTTGTTGATAGTAGAAAGTCAATGTTTGACTATTTGGTCCTATTAGTTGAAGGAGCAATCTCATGGAAAAGTGTCAACCAGTCAGTCATTGCTTTATCTACTATGGAAGCAGAATCTGTAACTTGTTATGAGGCTACAATTCCTGCATTATGGCTACGAAACTTTATTTCAGGGCTTGGGATTGTCGATACAATAAGCAAACCACTGAAAATTTATTGTGATAATTTTCCAGCAGTTTTCTTCTAAAAATGACAAACACTCCAAAGGCGCAAAATACATGTAATTAAAGTATTTTGTTTTTAAATAAGAGATTCAAAAGCAAAAAGTGCATATATAACATATTAGAACGGATCTCATGGTAGCAGATCCTCTAACTAAGGGTTTACAATTAAAGACATTCAAAGAACATATGCTTATGATGGGTCTTGGTTGTATTGATGATTAATAATAATGTTTGATGACGATGTTTTAGCACTCTTGAGCTCAATAATAATATATTTCTGGATTTTATATTTCTTATTCGTTATGTTTATTTATACATAATTGTTTGAATAAGAAATTTATATGTATTTTCATAACAAGTATGTAAACTGTATGTTGTTTATATACAACTTATGAACCTAAACATAATAAGTTTTAATGTACTAATATGTGAAATGAAGTATACGATTGTACTATGTATGATCGCCATAACCCGCATTATGTGATTTGTTGCATTGAGGTGCTTGTGGTGTTATCGGTTTATAAGATTTATTTTTGCTAGCCTTATGTTATACCATTAAATGTAATGATGAAATATTTAGCCAAGTGGGAGAATGTAAGAAATATATGGCCTGATGTTATGACCCATATTTTCTATAGACCTATATTAGACTTGGTTTAAGTTTTTTCTTAATTTAATAATATATTAAATCTCGATCGTTAATTTAGTATTTGATGAACGGACAAGATTTAATATTAACAGGAAACTGTATATAAACTATTTCTCTTTCTATCATAATTAAATACAGACAAAACAAATACAGAATGTAGGTATTTGTATATTAGACTATCCATCAAGCTATCATATAAAAAGAGAGTTAAAATAGAACAACTAGTTTGTGATCGTTGAAAGCTTACTCTCTACATCTTGACAAATTCTGCTCAAAGAAAGTGATTTATTCGCTTAATCTATATGGTTATTATTATATTTAAAATCTAAACGAGTACGAATACTTTATGCATGATTCATGTCTTTAATATTTAAATATTAAAAACGGAAAATTTACAACAGAAGCTTTCGTTTTTGTTTTTTTTTTCTAACATGTTTTCTACCCGATGGTTAGCTTCCTGTGGTTGAGTTGTGACGTTTACAATGATGAGAACATCCTCCAATGCCAGCGCCTTTGGATTATAAAAACAGTGGGAGCTTACACCTCGGTTCCGCATTGGGATAAGAGTAGTTCCTTGTGTGTCAAATCTCTTCTTTCCTGAGCAAAAATTGGTTGCTTTCTGTCTCCTGTAACTTAAAACTTGATCCGTTTTGAGCATAGAAGATAAGCTATCAAAGGTCTACGTATTAGTCAAAGATTCTCCAGAAAGTGAGTAAGCAAGTTACTACCATTATCTTCAAATTTCCTTCTCGTTGATCTGCTTTCTCTTGTTAATCTGCGAAATTGGAGTTTATTCTGCTAATTCTGTTATCTTTTTTGTAATATACTGGAACATAGAAATGATCATCTGAAAATAAAAAACATCAGTAACTTGGAAGATTCAAAACTTTCAGACCATAGACGTTCATCCATTCCACTAGACTGAAAAATAAGAGCTGTTCTGAACATTTGTTATGTTGCTTTCGTTCATGTTACATCGTATAGCTCAAGCACATGAAAACCCTTTTCGTATTTTGACGCACTGGTTTTGGTGTTCTTTGTACGTGTTTATTATTTTGGTTACAGCTCACGTCAGACTCTGCTTAAGAAGATCCATCGCTTGATATTGGTCGTAATGACCTTATAGAGCCCTTCAAGCACAGGTCAAAGAATGATGATTCATAGTTTCCTATTAATTTCTTTATCATAGAATTGATGTTCGAAACTATGGTTGATTTTTGGCTGTAAATACGTCGGCTTTTGGTAATTGAGGAGACAATTTACTTGATGTTCTCCTTTTGTGTCTCACTTTCTTATGGTCAATTGTAACTCCGGTAATTTGATTTAACAGGTCATTTGGCATATATCCAAACACTTGCATGGAATTTGATTTCCTCGCTGACTCTCCACAATTTTGGCCGTATATGCAGTCTAGTTACGAGAATATAAATTCACATAATCAGATCCATTCAGAAGCAACAGAGAACTTCCTCGAAAACCCACTTCAATTTGATCAAGAAAATGAAGATGTCATTGAGGTTACAGCAACAATGGAGTCTGATGGATTCCCACTGGAAGTTAGTGGCAACGGTGGAAGTTGCTGGATTTTGCCTTCTGGTTCAGTGAACGACAGATTGATGCTAGCAATTAGATACTTGAAAGAATATGTGGAAAGCACTGATGTGCTTATTCAGATATGGGTCCCAATTGAGACTAAAGGGAAAATTGTGCTTACCACAACCGATCAGCCTTACTCGCTCAATCCAATTTACACGAGTCTTGCTAGTTACAGGGATGTTTCCGAAAACTTCAACTTTCCTGTTGAAGAAGATTCAAAAGACTCAGCTGGTTTGCCTGGTCGAGTTTTCTTAGGGAAGTTCCCTGAATGGACTCCTGATGTTCGTTTCTTCAGAAATGAAGAGTGCCCACGAAAAGACTATGCAAAGCTCTATAGCATCCGTGGGTGTCTTGCAATACCTATTTTAGAGCCGGAAAGTGGAATTTGCCTAGCTGTTATGGAGATTATCACAACCACTCAAAAGATAAGTTATCATCTGGAACGAGAGAGTGTTTGCAAGGCTCTTGAGGTCTTCTTTTTCCTCTCCTTGTTTTCTTTCTATTATCATTGGAACTTGAAACCATGCTTAATGTGCTTGCCTTCCACAATGAAGAATGAGCTTCTATATCTCCCTGGATGGGGAATTCTATTTTACAAAACCATTTTGGCACATCTATTTCCAAATATTTACTCTTCACATTCTTCTCAGTTCACAACTTCACCTTGCATCTCCTCAATCCTCTCCTTTGTGGTTGTTATTGCTTTCTTGAAAACATTATTCTGCTTTGACCATATACTTTGGACATAATACTACTGAACAGGACTGTGAACTAAAGACTCAAACTAGTATCCTCATCTAAATAAAGACATTTGTTTGCTGTAGGCTGTTGATCTAAAGACTTCACTGTATTTCTGTCGGCTACGTGTTGAAGTAAGTAAGCAGTGCACTAACTCTACAGGTAGGCATCTGAAATCTGCGGCTGATATGTGCTTTTTATTTTTGACAGTCTGGCGATTATTTAGGCCAAGTTCAAGTTCCCGATATACCACAGATTTTGCAGAGAGTCTGCAACATACATGGATTGCCTTTAGCTCTCACATGGTCACCATGTATCTGCCAAGGCAAAAGTGGAAAGCAACACCTTGTCAACAAGTATGGTTATTGTATTTCCACTGTTAATTCTGCTTGCTATATAGCTGATACAGATTATTCGGGATTCTATGTAGCTTGCTCCGAGCAACATCTTTTTCTAAATCAAGGGATTGTTGGCAAAGCATTCACCACAAACCATCTATGTTTTAACAGTGATATAAGTGCCTTCAGGAGAACAAATTATCCACTCTCTCATCATGCTAGGATGTTTAATTTGCATGCAGCTGTAGCAATTCCGCTACGAAACATTCATTCTCGAGTAGTTGAGTATGTTTTGGAATTATTCCTGCCAAGTAATTGTCTAGATATTCAAGAACAAATGCAGATTGTGGATCACTTGGCTATTATCATACAACAGGCTTGCCAGAGTTTTCATGTCATTTTGGAGAGGGAGCTGAATGAAGAGATCAATTCGCAAATGGATGTTGTGTCGGAAGGAAGAAATGATAAGGATGGAAATAGAAAATCTTGTCCCTTGACAGAACCATTTCTGGAGCAATCATGCTGGATTACCGACATGATGGAGGCCCAAAAGAAGGGTGAAGGTATCTGTGTATCGTTGGGATCGCCAGAACTGGAACCCAAAGAAGAGTTCAAGGTAACAATTCATTGGGATGAAAATAAGGTGGGCTTATATGGTAAGCAGGTTTTCACTGAGTTTGGACAATTTGAACACAGTTTTGGATCCAAAAGTGGAGAGAATTTTGTTGGTCGCCATCGTTCATTAGGCTGTAGAAAAGTAGGGGAGAAGAAACATAGCAAGCCAGAGAAGACAATTAACTTGCAAGTTCTTCAAAAATACTTTGCTGGGAGCCTTAAAAGCGCAGCTGAAAGTCTTGGTGGTAAGGAACTTTATATTAGTACTCTTGATTCTCAGAATTTCATCTCAGCTTACTATCAAAAGTCCAGTGATTTAAGGGAGATAAAGCCTCTTTTGATGAACAAATTTATAAACTCTTTTTGGAATTTAACTTGGACGAATAATTTTAGTAGACAAATTGAATTCAGAAGATTCAAACTATCCACAATGGATGCTTCGGTTTCTATGTCTACAGAAAAATTGAACATTTTTCACATAATTTAGTTTTCTGCAAGTAGGCAGGTTCTGAAAAATGTAGACTATCTGACTAACAGGTTTTTTGTTTCTGCCACTTGCAGTTGGCCCTACTACCCTTAAGAGGATATGTAGGCAACATGGTATAACCCGCTGGCCTTCTCGAAAAATAAAAAAGGTTGGTCATTCCTTGAAGAAACTCCAAATCTTACTGGACTCTGTCCATGGTGGTAATGGTGTTATTCCACTTGATTCCTTCTATACAACATTTCCTGAATTGAACTCTCCAAATCTTTTTGGGAATGACCACTTTACTGGACTCGAGCCGAGTGAAAATCTCAATGAGTTGGACACAAAACCTGAGGGAGGCTCTGAAATCTCCAAGGGTGCTGATTCAGGATCACATTCCTCTTCATGCAGTCAGAACTCTACTTCACTTATATGCTGTTCCAGTGATGCAAAGCAGCTTAACAGCACTATCAATGGCTTAAACACTGGAAATGACACTATGGAGGGAGTTGCAGTGGAAGTGAAAACTTGCAATCAGACGGAACTAAATCCCTTAAACCAGGAGGAGCCGAAATTCCGTGCAATATCCCAAAGCCACAAACCAGTTGACGAACATGTAAGTATTCAGACCCCGTCAATTCAGTCAAAAGGCTTCGTGAAGATTTTAACGGATGGGGTTGCCTTGAGGATTAAAGCCACTTTCAGAGACGAAAATATCAGGTTAAGCTTGCAACCAAATTGGGGTTTCAAAGACTTGCAACGAGAGATAGCTCAACGTTTCAGTATAGACAATCTTAACGGAATTCATCTCAGGTACTTGGATGATGATCAGGAACCAGTCCTTTTGACTTGTGATGCGGATCTGGAGGAGTGCAGGGACTTGTTCAGGTCCTCCCAAGGCCACGTAATAAAAATATACATTCACCAAACTCCTCAGCCAAATTCAGGAAATTAGTTCAGTACCTGAGATTAAGTCCACTTCGTATAATGGTTGTGCTGCTTAGGATTAGTAGATGGTTAGCTCAGTTCTGTGATTAGTATGGATGCTGTCAGCATCCAACTTGGAGGAAGATCCTGATTTCTCTTCAAATTTTGTTAGGATAGAGGTACTTGGTTAATATTGCAACAGCTTAGATAAGCAAACAGTTTAGGTGACTAATTTGGTGAATGTGGAGTACTAGAGGATTGAAACGGAGTTTTTCACCAGAATAAACTCTTTCCAATTGTCACTACACCAGTAGCATTTATATTATTGAGCAATCTATGAATTGGCTCAAGGTGTAATGTGAACTTTTTCAGTTAGACCTACCTCTTGCAAGGATGTATAATGTGACCACTAACAGACTAACATGGTGAAAGTGAAACAAACCAACTAATAATTTAGTCATGTTAATGTGGCTTGTCAAACTCACCATGCACGTGGATGGAGATATAGGAAGCACAATAGACTGTTGAAAGTTTAAGAGTCCAGGTCCATATTGTCCATCTATACCACGGCCTTTCCTTTTATCTTTTTCTGGGCTATCAGAGTCCGTTCTTTAGTGCGTCCTAGTATGGATGTGTTCTGTCTAACAGAACGGAAAATACGCGATGATTTTGCATCAAGGGCATTTGGTCTAGTGGTATGATTCTCGCTTTGGGTGCGAGAGGTCCCGAGTTCGATTCTCGGAATGCCCCTTCTTTTGCAACCTTTTTCCCTTGCAAATCACTTGACGTAAGGACTTGCTCTATGAGGGGTGAAGATCTCGGGGAAATTTTAATGTACATAAATTAAACAAAAAAATTTGGACATGAGGTTCCAGGAAATATATATTTTACTGACTAGTATGTGTATAGTTTTTGCATCCAAGCCTAGGGAAATGATCAATCCAGAAAATGTTAAAAGAGGCAGATATTTCATTTTACAAATCCAAGTACCACTCCAGACCATACTAATCACAATCAACAGGGCAATCAGTATTCTGACTTGGGGTGTGAGATATTTGATTTAAATTCTCTGAATACCCCCTCCTTGCCTACTATTTCCCTCCCTAACATATTTCAGCTGGACATTATGACATGTTAATATATTATAGCCCTGAAAAAAGGTTGGGGCTATAACATATATGATAAATTCAGGAATCCCATGTGCGCTTCCAAATAAATTACAGCTTCAGATTATGTGCAGATATTCACCAAAACTCAGTGGAACATTTTACCAAACTCTCTGACCACTGAGACAATCACAAGAGATATCACTTCACCAAAAACACAGTCAATTGCACAAGAACTAAAGCCAAGACATCATCATTTATAAATTATAAGCACACATGTACATACCTGTATCTTCGGACGTGTGATCTACAAGTGAGACAACCACACACAAAAGTCCAAGCATTCAACTGAATTATCATATATTGCAACAAAGATGCGTTGCCACAAATCCCTTTCAATTCATGGTCTCAACAAAATCTATTCAATGTTCGGACGTTCCTGCACTAATATCCACCGACTTCTCTGTAGGATCTCAGAACTATGAATTTATGTTGTCTTCTTTTTGATACACTACACGAGTAAACAATCCGTGAAACACTAACCATTTATCTTATTAACAGAGAAGTTATATCAGCTGCTGATGTTAAAGGAAAAAACATATCATGAGTAACCATTTAAGTATGCAGTCTTATAGACACTAGAAATATTTACATGATATCTATCAATGCACGACACAAAGATTCAATTTCCACACTAGAATTAACCTTATTTAGATCAGATCTTTAATAAAGCTCAATAAATTGAGACCTAATAAGCTCTAAAGTTTTGATACTTCCCTTTATATGTTCTAAACACCTTGTTAGTACTATAGTATGAGGTTAGAAACAAGAATTAAAGGATAAGATATGAGGACACCTTTCAAGGTTTTGCTTGCAATTTACAGCCTAATATAAGAAATGTTGTGCAGATTGACAACCTGACAGATTGATAGGATCAATTTGACCAAATACAGTAAAAAACAAATTAATTATAATCAAAGGGCATTTGGTCTAGTGGTATGATTCCCACTGCGGGAGCGAGAGGTCCCGAGTTCAATTCTCGGAATGCCCCACTTTGCTTTCTCCTTTTCAAATGTCATTCTATCATCTGGTCAGCGGTCAACTCAAGTACAATAACATACCATTTTTTCAATGACTTCAATTACATTAGTAAATTCAGGGACCTGTTATTATGTTTTGGCATATTTTATGTGCAAAATGCGACCAAAAGTCAATGCCCCCATTAAAAATGGATATACCAATAAAGACTGGATATGCATGATTTTGTGTTTCTTCTTGTGTTGTTTGCTGATCTAAACCAGTAAATTTATACATAAAATATGAAGATGGGATCCACTTCAAGATGAACAAGATAAAATCATACATGTACCAGCTTCATTTAGAAGAAGAAAGACCAATGACACCTTCTATCAACCTTTCTGAAACTTTCATGAGAGATCTATTCATCAAACACAACCAGCAAATGCACATAAAATTAAATACATGGATATTCAAATGCACATACACCACACATCCATAAACATGCATGTCTGTACAAGCAGTCAACTGAATTAGGACATTGGTATCAGGAAACATTCATAAAATGTCCCTTCTACTCGATGACTTAACTAATCCCTGTTCAAATTTTTGGATAGTACAGAGTTCTTCTACTAATATCAACCAACTTTTCCAATCAATCTCAGAAATATGAATTATGCTGTCTTTAATCCACAACATGAGAAAACAATCAATGCACCACGCAAAATTCATCTTGCGAGCAAGGAAGAGGTACTAACATGACTCAAACATTACACACCAGGAACACTCAATTTCCAGAAAATAGTCTGCTTATTTTGATAGGCAAGAGATGATTAGTCATGTCCAGCTATTAAGGCCTATAGGCTCCAAAGTTTTGCTACTCTTCTTTATCTGTTATAGTCACCTTACTAGTAATATGAGGTAGAAATGTGATTTGAAAGGATAAAAGTATAGATCTAGAGAAAACACAGGAGAACAGTTTCTCAGCTTTTTGCATGCAATCTCACTGACAAAATTCATCGAAGTACCAAACAAAAGCCTAAGACAAGCTAATGTTGGTGCAATATGATCCCCTTTACAGATCCATAAAAGCAATTTGAACAAATACAAGGCAACAAATTAATCAACATTAATTCCAACCAAAGGGCATTTGGTCTAGTGGTATGATTCTCGCTTTGGGAGCGAGAGGTCCCGAGTTCGATTCTCGGAATGCCCCACCTTGCTTTTGTCCTTTTCAACTGTCATTCTATCATCTGGTCAAAAGTCAACTCTAGTAAAATAAAATACCACTTTTTCCTTGAGTACAGTTACATTTAGTAAATTCAGCGACCCATGTACTATGCGAAGTAGATTACAGTTTGACATACTTTATGTGCAGAAATCAACCAAAAGTTGATGCTCCCATTAAAAATTGATATACCACCAAAGACTGAATATGCATGAATTTTCTTTCTTTTTTTTGTGGGGCCGGGGGATTGTTGGTGGGGGTTGGTTTCTAATCTATACTAGTGAAATGTTAAGTAAAATTTGAAGATGGGATCCACTTCAAGATGAATAAGCTAGGATCATACATGTGCCTAGTTTCATTTAAAAGGAGAAAGAACAATCTGAAATCAACCTTGTCACTGAAACTTTCACAGGAGACCTCCTCATCAAACACAACCAGTAAAATGCACAAGAAATTAAATACAACACATGAACATGTAAATGCATACACCAAACATCTACAAACATGCATGTTTGTACAAGCAGTCGGCTGAATTAGGACATACTGCTATCGAGAAACATTCATAAAAACTGCTTTCTACTTGTTGACTTAACTAATCCCTGTTCAAATTTTTGGATAGTACAGTGTTCTTCTACTAATATCAACCAACTTTTCCATTGGATCTCAGAAATATGAATTATTCTGTCCTTGATCCACAGTGTGAGAAAGAAATCAATGCAACATGTAAAATTCACCTTACAAGGAAGGCAGGTACATCAGCAGCTGTGTCCAAGGAATTGTAACTTGCAAACATGCAGTGTTAGCTATCAGATGTGGACGTACTAACATGATTCAAACATTACACACCATGAAGATTAAATTTCCAGAAACTAGTCTGCTTACTTTGATAGGTCATAGATCAACAGTCACATTCAGAAAATTAAGGTCTATAGGCTCTAACGTTTTGGTGCTTCCCTTTATCTGTTCTAGAAA
>JAOTAY010000190.1:36979274-36999663 GCA_025629805.1 Erythroxylum baracoense | reverse complement strand
TTGTTTTCAATTTTTCATATGATGTTTATGACTTCCATTTCTGATTGGGCTTTTAGGGTGTAGAATTGTGATTCTTTCTGTTGTCTTCTAGGATTCTTTATGAACCTCTCAAAAATCCCTCCTCTGTTTCATGTTTTTTGAAATGAATTTATGAGATCACTAAACCAACGTACCAAAATTACCTTGTTTTCGTATAGATCTTGATGTTTTCCCATGTGTGAAAATTTTGTGTGGGTTGTTGTCTGCAGCATCTTGTGTTTCGAAGAAAACATGCGGTTGTATTGAATGTTTGGGTGTTTGGTTTTGGGTATGGATTATAAATATTTACTGACCGGAATGTAAGTTTGGTCAACCTCAACCTACTACAAGAATATGAAGATTTCTCCACCTCGAATTTGTGAAGTGTTGATGAGATGTGGTCAAAATGAGACGTTTGTTTCATTTATGATATAAAAGGTTTAAATGTTTAGGATTAATTACAGAGATTAGTACTGGCTATTGTGAAGAAAAATAAAAGGGTCTTGTTTTGTCATGGTGAGCAATGGTTGATTTGTGTGTATTATGTCTTTTCCGTTTCGACTTTAAAAATATAGAATGTTTCTGTTTCTTGGAGGAATGGGCTAAGGGTTGTTTATGTTTATGGATTTATAAGAAAAAATAAATATTTTGGTTAATTGGATCTAAGGGGTGATTAAAGCATTCAATATGAAGACCAGAGAGTGTGGAAAAGTTAGCAAAAATAGAGAGGCATGGAGAAAAGTTAAAAAAGAATGTCGTCATTGCCAGCAGTAAACCTTAAAGTGGACATATTTGATGAGAGAAGATAGTAGCTGCTAATGCTGAGATGAAAGACCCTAGTCGCTATAGCAGCCTCATACATGGTTGCATCAAAATCATTGTTTCATTCGAAATAAGAATAAAAATAAGTATGCTTACACCCATAAATCACACATCGATTAATAACTGTACAATAACTCAAGCCAGTTTCCATCTCAGTAATAATAGAAAGCTCCCCCAAAATCAAAAATCAACCCACATGAACACAAAGACAAGATAACCCCATGGTCAGACATCAATATCCAGTTAGACCCAGTAGAAGCCACTTCAATCAGTCTGAAATCCAGTTATCTGACAGTGACTGCTGAGAGACTAGAAAATCTCGTACTTAATTTTTTGATTTTGAATGCTTTACGAGCCAGTCAATAACTGTATCAATGTTGGTTGAATTCTTGCATGAGATCATGAAACAACAAACTTCTCTATCAGTGATGGATTTGAGGGCCCTGAAAAGTCGAAGGAAATTAACTCATGGTGTCACCAAGCGGTAAAAAGGTTGCAGAAGATTGAAATTTTGACATGATACGAGCACCAACATTACTCAAAAAAACTTGGGAATATTTCAGTAGCTACTTACATCTGTTCTGTAAAGTCTTGTTTAGACAGTGCTCCGGGTTTGTCAATTTTATTCCCAATTACCAGCAAGGGGATACCATTTAGTGAGGGCTTACTCAAAAGGTCATGTAATTCGTTTCTTGACACAGGTAAGTTATCGTAATCAGCAGCATCTACAACATATCTGCACATTCAAGAATCGGGTGTAATTATATAGTCAATAACTTGGAAAATCAGAAGTTGACTGTAAAAGACAAGCATAAAGACATTTAACATCTGAACAGCCTTTATGCAGTAAAATGTCATATATAGTTTCATATGGGTGAAAATTTTCAAATTTAAGAGTGATGAAGAAAGTATATCTTTTTCGTAGGGAAGGGGGTGCCTACCAGTGGAAAAGATGATGGACCAAAAGCCAAAATTCTACTCTTACTCAGAACTAGAGACTGTGTCAACAGATTCACAATACTATTAAAATAACCATTCCCCGGTCCAAGAACTTAAGCTTTGTAGGAGGAATAAGTAGTGCATGCCGAAGGTATAATAGAATAAAGAGTTTCCTTAAACAATATCCCATAAAATCGAAGGCTTTGTACGGTAAGTGATGTATCCAGTATCAATGGGATTGAATTACAATAACGAGTACGAGAATTTCATGCAATGAGAAGAGTGTAACAAAAGATAATCCACGGTAAAATCAGGGGCTTTGATGTTACAAATGCAAAATACAATAGCCAAACTGGGAACTTGACAAAAAGGAAGCTGAAATAAAAGATATTCAGGCTAAAGTCACGAGTACCACATATCATCTTCCCTGGGATATATTCTCACAGTTTGTGTATATAAAAGATCAAAACTAAAGTAAAATGTCAAACTGTTATGTATATAAGCATATCCGTACACAATGGCTGAAACTGCACGACAGTATCTTTCCCACATACTGCGAAACCTTGGTTGACCTCCAAGATCCCAAAGCTTTATTGTGACATTTCCTTTGGTTACCTTCCTCATATTAAACCCTACCTGCAAACAAAAGAAAATACTCAACATAATGTTCAAAGTTATACAAATAAAAAGCTTTGACTATAAAAATGAAACCCTCTAGGCAGCATAATGCAAGGAACATATTCTGGAATTATCATAAAGATGACTCACCGTTGGGATCATATCCTCACTATATCCACCTGTCTGGAAGAAAGAACCAGAAACATAAATTGACCAGCAGCACCAAACAAAAAGTACACAAAGAAATAGGAGATGATCCATAAGAAACTCCACTTACTGCAACAACATTTACAAGGGATGTTTTGCCAGCATTCTGAAGTCCTATCAGAGACAGCTCCATTTCTTGCTTGAAAAAGAGACTATAATTATAAAAAAAAAAAGTAAGAATAGAGACCATATAACACCTCAATTACACATTCTGCATCATAACAGGCGTGCATTCATATAATGTGTCTTCACTGCAGCACAAATCTGACCGTTTCACAGAAGTATTCACTCATATGTAGGGCAATATACCAATGAGTCACCAAAGTACTACTAGTTCACTTCGGGGCATAGGCTTCTATCTATAAACTTTAACCTTTCACTAATCAGTTTATACATCATAAACAATTGAGGCAACACTTGATATTGGCCCGTGATGATTAATTCCCATGGGCTGTTGCCATTGCCTTCATCCCAAACCCCATCAAACATTTAGGCTTGCCCATGTTCTAGAATGCCATATAATTCCAATACTCATTCAAATTCATGCTAAAATGTTGAACAAGTAGCAACAACCTAAGTACTTGGCATCTAGGTAAGCAACAAACTTTTGTCTTCCAAAAGCAAACTACTAATCATAGAATTTATATTAATAACTAAAACGAAAATATCCCCCAATTGCTTCAGATTAACCGAAAATTCAAACTATATAAACAACAAAGGAATTAAGCAAACAGTTGTAACACACTAATCCGAGTGAAGCTTACTTACCAGCGTGCATTCATTAAGAATCCAGCTCAAAAGATTCAATCTTTTGGACAGAATATAATTTTTTTATTAAATACATCAAAACAATTAACCTAATTTCAACTTCCAAAAGAAAAAAAGGGATCAAATCAACAACGATAACATGCACGATAGAAGAAAAAAAATCCCTTTGAGATTACCTTCGAAGCCAATTGAGAAAAGCTTCCCACAATCCCATTTGTCCTTTTTTCTTGGAAACGATCGGAGGAATAAAGAATTGGGGTTTCGCTGGATGTATTAATAAACTTTAAAGAAGCTGATTAAAATTCTTCGATCATTGAACCTCTCCAATTCCCTCGCGGTTTATTCAAAAATCGCTAACTCATGCTCTACACAATCTAATGATAATTGAGGAGCCATGACCAGGAAGATGTTTTACTCCTGTTCACGCGCACTTTGAGAGCGTGAAAAATATCAGCCAGTTGTAGCCGTTGCTTTCAGCAATTGTGATTGGTGGAAGTCTACCACTCGCTTTGGGGAAGAGAGGGAGTTTACATCGAGTGATCATCAAAAACGACGACGTGTGAGTGGGGATGACGACTATTGTGAGAGAAAAAAAGACAAAACTGACCCTAAAGATAAATTAAACCTTAATGTTTTGAAGCGATCATTTACAAGGTAGGACCATACAGGACAAACTACTGAGGTTTTCTTCCCCTTAATGCTAAAGTATCTGGTATTTTTTATTAAAGGAAGATGGTCTTAATTTACTGTTAATATACATGTCATCCAGTCGGGCCGGGCAGGGCTGGGTCAAGCCAGGAGCAGCTTGGGGCCGGTTAGACCAAGGATTGACCGGCTTATTATATTTTTTAAAAAAATTCAAAAACGATATCACTTTTACGTTTCGGTCGGGTCACAGTGCTCGACTTAGCTCCGCTCGTAGCTAACCCTTGGCTCGAAAAATCCATGCTAAAATTAAATTGGGCCGAATCGACTTAAAATTGACATCCCTAATTATTAATGCTTAAAATCTCTCTTCCATAAGACTTGGATTATCTTCTTCTAAACTTTTTAACAATAAACATGCTCGGAGGATCTGCTTCCCTCGTAGTTTCAGTTATATTCACTTAGTTTGGTTAAGTATAATACCTATAACCAAAGTTAAGCTTAGCTACGAGGATGAGAAGTATGGATGTCAATGGGCCCGGTAGGGAATGGTTCGACCCACGGCTTGGCCCGCGGTTGGCCCGTGGCTGGGCAGACCAAGGGTGGGCTGGGCCAAACCCTGCCTGTCTATATTTTTTTAATATAAAAAATACAAAACAGTATCGTTTTATCCAAAACGACGCAGTTTTGTCAGGCCGCGAGCTAGGTCGGGCAGACCTATGACCTGCAAAACTCTGGCTAAAAAAAGGCCAGATCGAGCCGGGCTGAAATTGACATCCCTAATGAGAAGTCTTGCATATGATGTAATAACAATTTAAAATCCCATGACTACTACCTTTTTTATTGATTCCAAGAATGAAGGCAAACTATCGAACGGATGATTGACATTAATTTTATTTCTAATGTATTTAGTATTGAAAAATTGTGGAGGAATCATATCTAACATATAGTAGAAGAAAAATAGTTTTTAAAATAATTTCACAAATGACAAGATCACTTTAATCTATAACATGATTAATGCATAAACATAATAAAGTATGAATTATAAATCATACCTTAATATGAAGCTCGATTCCCTTTTTTTGTAACTTCCCTTAAATCGATTTCTAAAACAGTTGTATCTTAACTATTATAGTTGCGTAAGCATCAGACTTCTAATGATAACCATAAAAATATATTGAAAATTCTACAAATAGTGTAGAGAGGGGAAAGAAAGGAATGTTGGCTTTTAAAGATCTTATGCTTATTTATAATATGACGTAGGCCTTTTAATAATTTAACTAAAATATATTCCTAATTTTAATTAAGATTTAATTAGAGTTATAATTAAATACCAATTAGTCTAAATAAGATCCAATATATAACTTAGTTGAATATTGGTTCTTATTTATTAAATACCTTATATTTGACATTAAAAATTTTCAAACTTTACAACTGAGTCCAACTTGATCAAGTTACTTTTTTCTCTCTTTAACCATTGTATATGTGTGACCTATTAAGTTTCTAAAAATGTTGATAATGGATATAAATTGTAACTCTAAACTATATATGAGATTAGATAAATTAAAATCTATTAATTTATTTTTAATTTTCTAATTACGTTAATTATATTAATAGATTAAGATTAGCATATAATAATAAATTATGACTACCTAAATATTACTAATGTCAAAGTGATTTTGATTAATCTTTTTATTTATGATTTTTTTATATAATTCAATCTTTTTATCATATAATGTTTCGATTGTACAAAGAGCATATCGTTAATGTCTAGTCTTTATAACTCTAATTATATTAGTTCTCCATTATTAGTAACTGATTCTTTTAATGACATTTGAAAAATATTTTCAAATTTTCATTCTACCTTAGTAAAGTATTTACTAAATCAATACTAATCAAGAATAAAGGAATATTCTTTATATTTACTTTAGGGTGATAAATCTTATATTAATCACTCAACTACTTCTATATAATTCATGCTGTATCCAATAGCTACCAATTGAGCTACCATTACAATGACTAATAACTAAGCTACTATCGACTAAAATAAGTTCTAAGTAGTATCAAAATATATCAATTCTTATATAAGATACTTTAGAGATCTCAATTCAAAGTATCACTTATATAATCATCACAATTAGAATTTTTACATATATAAAAATAATATTTTGAATAGAATTATCATACTGAGTCAGTTCAATAAAATTATTTTCTGATAAGTACCCACACGTTTATTTAAGTACCTTTATACTTTAATCTATGATATCAATTACCTCTTTCATAAAGATGAAATATAATGTGTTCTAGTCTTTCTACTCCATTAATGTTCAGTCTTAATATAGCAATGGTTAGCAACAATTTAGGGATGATAATTAAAATGTAATATGAATTTTATAATTATAATTTTCTCATAATTTTATTTTCAAAATATATTTATCCTTAAACATTATCTTATATGTTAGTTAATTAAACAAACACACATAAGATAAAGAATGCTTTCAATTAATTATGTCACAAAAACTATAACTAATTAATTGGCTATAAGTCATAGGATAATATTCTCCCATTTAATATAAGCTAGTCAGTTAGGTATCTTATATCATATCACCATACAGTGACCATGGTATTGTTAAGATAATGATTTAATAAGATAATTCTACTATATTCTCTTAAGTGAGTACTTGCAAAAATCTTAAAACTTTCATTTTATTTATCATCGTAATTAAGAGAAACTGTCTAAATATATACTTGGATTTTTTATGAGACCTTACCTCCTTTTTTTTTTGTAGAAAAAGAGATCTTATCTTCTTTTGCATGCCTAATGGCTCTACTATTTTACAATACATTACTATTTCAACAAGACAAGTAACTATGCTAAGTCATTAAAATTTTTTAATATAAATAATTATTTCTACTAGATTAAAAAGGTATTATGGCTTGATTAGAAATTAGTATTATATTAGAACCTTACCAACTTAAAATAATATATTCTAAATAAAATATACCTTAACTAGGACTTACTTTTATCAAACTAAAGTTAATATCCATGTGACCTTGAACTCAAATATCAACTTATACATATCTTTAATACTTCATAATTATTAAATATCTAAAATGCTAAATACTTTTAGTACATTATCTATATAATTTGAATAAAAAAAAGGTGAGAAAATTTTATATCAATTGTTATAGATCTATATTCCTTAAAATTAAGTTGTTACCCTGAACCTTTCAACACCTTGTAACCTTTCGACAATAAATCAAATATATCAACAAAGACACTAGTTCTATTTGGATGTATTGTCATCAGATTTGAATTTTTTCAAACTCCATCTTACTTTCACAACTTATCTTTAGAACTATTCTTCTATAAGTATGCAATGAAACAAACATTTTATTCAATGAGATTCATAAGATGATATCCAACATTTTGGACAAATCATAACCTTATATTTTCTAATTTAGTTCTAAACTTTTTGAATAATATAAGCTTTAACTAAGCTTCATATTCTAAAGTCATTAACTTTAACTCTTTTAAAAGTCTTACCATTCTATATCTATTATGGAATCTTTCTCATTGATATAATTAATTCTATATAATTATATTAGGACTAGTTATAGAAGGAATAAATATTGCATCAAATAATATTGCATATTGAAATTTTCTCTTTACATAAATATATACTATTATAAAATTTTTGTTGTGGAGCTTTTCACTAGAGAATCTCATTAATTATAGATAACTAATAAAATTGAAAACTCGTAATGTCAATTTCATCGAATTGCTTTGACATTCTCAATATTAAATACTTTACTTTTAAAAAATTTAGTTATATACTTTGTCTCTTATGTATGACTTTATCATAAAAAGTTATTAGTAAGTTTAATACATTATATGTATAAGATTTCATATAGTAACTATTCTTTCACCAAAGGTTGATTTGGTTATTTTTCAATCTAACAAGTTTCATACGATTCATAATCAAAGGGTAAATAAATCTTTGTGTGGAGCTTTATGATTCTCATTATGATGATTTAACTAATGTGGCATAAAAATATAGTCATAATATTCTAACTTTATATTCTTATCACTTATGTTAAGCTTAAATATCCATTGACCCAACATATACAAACTATTTGTAAAAACTTAAACCAACTAATTTTAAATATATTTCTTATCATACCTTGATTATTTTAGTAATCTTGAATCAAATTCAATGTCAAATACTTAGAAGTATAAATTAGAAATATATATAATCTCTATTATGCCTTGTACCAGTAAGAAAAGTCATACAAGTATCTTCTTCTAATGACAACTATTAGGAATGTTAATAGGCCGGGTCAAGGCCATGGTGACTCGTGGCCCAGCGGGTCGATATGGGCTGGATGGCTTTGCCCGGCCCGTCATGAATTTTTTAAAATAAAAATATTCAAAATGACGTCATTTTGAAAATAATTGACGGGCCACGAGCAGGGCCAGGCCGACCGGCAACCTGCCGTGAGCCCAACCTGACCTATGGTCCGCCCGTGGTTCGGTCAACGGGGGCCAAAAGCGGGCCTAGCCAAGCCGGACTGGGCAGGCCGAGTCACTTTTGACATGCCTAACAATTATTATCATACTATAACAAAATTTTCTAATGGTAGTACTTTTAGTAAACTAAATTAAGTAGAACAATACTATGGTGTTAGCATCCACTTATACATTGCTTTTAAAGTTTATAAGACATTAATCAATTCTAAAATGTCACCACATTTTTCCATCTATATTTCATTGATGTACCTCTCAAACTTTGTCACCAAAATCCTCAATAGGGATTAATAACAATATTGCATAATGGGCATACAACTTTTCTTTCTATACTAAACAAAAGTAATTTCTACTTAGAACTAAGTAAATATAAAGAATACAAGTCATAGGTTATATGTCATGATAACCAAATAAGATTAACACTTTAATCATATAATTGGCTACGTCTATTATTTAATTCACAATAATAGTTCTCACTACTATTCAAAAAATCATCTAATCTCTCTAGTAAGCTAAGATCCCATTTAAATTTAGTTGCCTTTGAGTTTGCTCAATAACTTAACTAAACTAAAATTAGGTAGACAACATCTTTATCAATTATATCTAATATAACTTTTAGATCCGTTAGGTAATAACTCCTTACCAAAACATATCTTATATGTTATTCCTAAGTTGTCTCTTAATTTATATGGTCATAATTTTATTCATTCAAATCACACAAATTTAATTAAGAAGAATCTATTATTATAAGACTAAATATATTTTCATTAAAGTTACCTTGAAGTTGCTCAACAAATCTAACAATAAATGAAAACTATAATTTATTCTCAATAAAAGGTAACAATAACGTTTCAAATATGTAATTAATATTTTTGTGAAGGATTTAATTTTAAATAGTCTCATCAAATGCACAAAATTCATGTAAATTTTCATATATATATATATATGTAATCCAATATACATATATACAATATATCAAATATATATAAAAACATGTAATTTGTTATGCAAATATATCAAATTATATGCATAAATTATCAAGCCTTATTCCATTTTAGTAGTTGATACAAAATTCATAATCTAAAATACTATTCCACTACTTTGGATAATTAAATCAAATTAAACCATTTATTCCTAAATAATTTAAATTCTTACTCCAAATATAAGCTTAATTTGAACTAAAAATATTTTTTAAATTCAGATTTAAAATCATTTTTAATTAATTTGATTCATTTAATAAATTTAGTTGAAAATTTAATAAATTACTCTTCTTTCTTATTATAATTTAAAATTTTGTTTAATAATTAAGAAATTATAATCTGATTAGAAGAATATTTTCTAATCTAATTAGAAAACTATTTCTAACTTGATTATAAAATAACTTTTTCTTTATAAAAAAATTATTTTTAATATCAAAAGGAAACTATTTTCAAAATTAAATAATACATTATAAATTTTAATTAAGGAAGTCATTTACATTATTTATTTAGAAATTAATCTCTAATTATTAATTAGAAAACCATTCGTTAGTAGATTACAAAACTATTTTTTAAAATGTTGAAGACAGTTAATTTTTCTTAATTAATATATTAAAATATTTTTAAAAGTTAATCAAAGAAAAGTACTTTATCTAATAAATTAAGAAACTTATTTTTCAAATTAACAAAGAAATAAATTTATAAATAAATAGAATAATAATTCTCTCAATAAATGATATACTTAATTTATTTTAATCAAATTGAAATAAATAACATTGATTAAGAATTACTTTCTTAATTACTTAAAAATAATTTTCTTAATTTTAAGAAGTTTAATTAGTCAATTTTAATTTAATTTATGTAATCAATTCTAAGTCCAAAAAATTATTTTCTAAAATTAAAAATTAATATAATTATTAATTTTGATCGAATTAAGAAAATATTTAATTTAATTTGAGAATTAATTTTAAAATTTGAAATAATTTTAAAACTATTGATTGTGATAAAGTTATTCTTAACTAGGAATCACTTATTCTAATTTGGATTACAGCTAATTTAAAACTAAGTTACAATAATTAAGTTTTCAAACACCTCTTATTCTAGTTGTGGAATAATTTACTTAATTTAAGTCAAACTTAAACCTACAGTCAAAGCACCCTTATTCCAATCCTAGAGTTTTGAGTTTCTGAACACGCCTTGTCTTCTATATAAGGAAACCCTAACAACTAAGGAAAACCCCAGTAGCTACTTTAACAAAAAAACCAACACCACCCACATTATCCACCATCACCACCTCCGTCCAGTATACCGTAGTTGATGTTGCCCGTGCCGCTGTCGACATCGCACCAACATCACATAACCATAACTAATGATAGAACAGAGACCAAAAGTACAACGACAACTCCTCAAAATTTGAACCCCTTAAAATCTCCGACAATATCAACAACTACCACAATCGCTTTTCCAATTCCAAAGACACCCATAATCACGACATGAAGATGCCACTCACATTCTCATTGCTTATTGAAGTCATCGACAATGAACACTAGCATAACTGATGTCGAAGAAATTAGGTTCTGAACTCAGTGTCCCCATCCGATTTCTATACCAAAATTTTGACAAATTGTGAGTTATTAAACCTATAGAACTGATCTTTCCAGATTTCATGAGTTAGAATCAATATTATTATGGTGGTTTCCGACATCCAAAACATTATTTATTTCTAAAGACTTGTGGTTTGTGGCTTATGATTGAAGGGGCATTGATATGAACTTATTAGATTTTAAGAAGTTGTAATCACATCATAATTAATAATCTTAATTTAGTAATTAGAGTTTACAACATTTGTATGATTAATTCTGGAACTAATAATCGATAACAATCAATCTGATATCACTGATAAAAAATTGAGAACAGATATGATCTCATATGAATCGTAAATTATACATTATTATAAATCTTAATTGATATTTTTATAATTCTCCTCAAACAAAATTTTAAAAACAAATTTATCTTAATTACTACGGTCACACTAATGTATAGGTTGAAAGAAAATTACAAGTGATATAGAGAAATCTATCTTTTGAAGAGCCTACATCTATTTATTATCGGACTTGAACCTTTTGATATTTTAATTGAAATATAATCCTAATTTTAATTAATTAAATCTAATTAACTATCAATTAGACTCGAATAATATTAAATATCTAATATTGGTCTTTATTTATCAAATATTTTATATTTGATCCTAAAATTTTTTAAATTTTACAATCAAGTTCAATTTGATTAAATTATTTTTTCTTTCTTAAAATATTCTATGTATATGACCTATTAAATTCCTAAATATGTTGGTAATGGATATATCTAAACCATATTTAGGATTAAACATATTAAATTCCTTTAATTTATCTTTAATTTTTAATTAAATGATTAATATTCGTAAATTAAGATTAATATTTAGCAACACATTATGATCACCTAAACATTATGAATGTCAAAGTATTTTTGACTAATTTTTTATGATTTTCTTTATAATTTAATATCTTTAATATAAAATATTCTTATTAGATATAGAGTATGAAATTAATATCTGCTATAAATGAATCCAAGCATTATTTTTTCTTCATCAGTAACTATTTATTTCAATAATATTTGAAAATTATTTTCAAATTGTTATTCTACTTTGACTAAGATTTTTTAAATTAATATTGATCGAAGACAATAGAATAATATCACTAATTACTTTAGAGTGACGAATCGTATATTGATAACTCAATTACTTCTATATAGATCATACTATATTCAATAACTACTAATTGAGGTACTATTGACTAGGATAAGACCTAAATAATATCAAAATATAAAAAAAATTATATGAGATGCTTTGAAAATCTCAAATTATAGGATCACTTATAGAATTATCACAATAAGAATTTTCATAGACATAGAAGTAATGTTCCGATTAGAATTCTCATATCAAGTCAATTTAGTAAAGTTATTCTCTAATAAACACTCACATATTTCCATACTTTAATATAAGAGATTAACTATTTTTTGTAAGGAAAAATTATAATATTTGTTATTATTTTTACTTTATTAACATCTAATCTTAACATAGTAACGATTAGGGAAAAAATTAATAATAATATTTAAAATATAATAAGAATCTTGTAATTACGCCTTATCATAATTTTATTTACAAAATATATTTATTCTATAGATTTTATCTTATATGTTAATTAATTAAATAAATACATATAAGATCAAATATGTCTTTAATCAATTATGTTACAAAAACTACAGCCGATAAAGGTAGAAATTAACATATAGTACATTAAGAAAGCTTGCTTTCTCTTCTTGCATATGTATTATTTGACAAGAAAGAAACTCTAGGATTTTTAATTCTTCGAACAAGCTAGTGAATGAAATTCTCACAACATTACGACAATGATTATAGAAGCATATTTAATCAAGGTCAATGATCCTAATCTCTGTTTAACCTTAAAGGAAGAGGGATACCTTCTGGACTTCTTAGCTTCTGACTTATATTCTCCCCGTTGGAATTATAATCAGCTTGGAGTAGACTTGTGGATTTAGGCTATAACGTGTTTGATAGTGGCTCTGTGATACGGTGATTCAGGAGTATGAAGACCAAGTCCTCGCTTCCTTATTATCTCTCGCAAGTCACGTGAACTGTTATTATTCTTGCTGTTATCTTTATTATCTTTAGTTCATTTTATTTAGGAATTAGTTGTCTAAGAATCTGCAGCATATCTGCAACAACTCTTGTTTAAATGTAACGTTCTTTTTGCTGGCTATATAAGCCAAAAGCTGCGACTAATAAAGGAAGAACAGATTACCAGAATATTACCACTTCTTGACTTCTTCTATTTCTTCCCTCTTTCTCTGTCTAGTCGGTTACCACAAAATTACGCAACACTCTGTCGCACTCTTTACATTTTGCTAGTTTGCATTTGATTCTTGAATGCTACATATAAATATTGGTCATCATGATTATAATTATAGAATGCATTATTTTGTAGGATTGTGGTTATCATACATAATCAACTTGATTTAAAAAAAAAAACTTAGTGATTCTAACTCGTAATGTTTCAGTTATAAAAGAGTAATTTTACCGATTGTTTCAAAGTTCGCCCTCTCAGATAATCAATTTGATTAAACGAAAGAAATTCTTGTATAATATGTATCACTATTGACAACTTAAGACAATATTCAATTAAATTCAAATGTTCTTCGTAGAAGTATAAATATTAAAAAAAATTAGAAACATAAACCGCTAATTCATCATCCGGGCACAAATAACATAATTGAATATTTAATGTATGAGCTTTGAGCTTTCTCTATCTCATGGGAATATTTCATGTTTTTATGGAACACATTTTTCATCTAACACATGGAGAATCAATCATGAACTTAGAATTTCCATAATTTTGCATTACTTTCATAATTTTTACAATGACAGTGACAAGTTTCTGGTGTTGGGTGGCAATTAAGAAGACTTTGATTGATGCCTGTTACCAAACAAAAATGATTATATACCTAACTAATCACTTGCCCTAATGATGATTGGAATGCTTTGCCAAATCCAAGGACGCGTACATTGTCATTAATTATGGAAGAAAACCATACAAAGAACTCTTAGAATATGATAAAGAGACGGACACTAATAAGCAATCCAGCTCGTAACTTCATGATGAAATTCCCAACACTCGAAAGCCTGTAGACCCACCCACCACCTTTCAGAAAGGTATAAACCTAACCTTTTTTCACCCACATCTTTAGTTAAGGACCCTCAACCTTTTTGTACTGTTTTCTTCCTCGTTTGGTGCAAAAATGAAATTGCCACAATAAAAAACAACGTAGTAAGAGTATCATTATTAGTTACGGTGACACTTGAAACAAAAGATAACATTGTGAGATTCTGAACCAAGCAATATAGATTTTGTTATTGAAGGAATGTATGGACTCACCTCATGGGATGGGATATAATTCTTTGGTAAGAAAGAACTAGGCAGGTGACTTGCACTCCATAAGTCACAGTCAGAAGGCACAATGCCTTTATAGACATAGATAGGCCACTAGTTTAGCCTATGGTAAGGATGAAATATCACTTTAAGGTTCCAAAAATAACTCATCTTCTTATTTTGTGATTACTCTTTTAGTATAAACGAAGGACTTACGACATGGAGTTGCTTTAAAATCGGACAACATTATGGCTTAGTGGCCATGCCATTCCTGTCAATCATGTATAAATTTGTATGCATGTGACCCGCAATTCACTGCAACCCGTACCTTTAGTTTCACCTCCTCTCTTGGTACTATCTTCTTCCCTTAGACTCCCTTATATTAGCAGAGAGAGCGAGGAGTCACAAAGAAGACTACTGACACAAGGCAAGCAGGCCTGTGCATTGCACTGCTTTTGTTGGAAGAGGTGTTCCACTGCCTTGTTCCTTCTCGGGTTGGTGGATTATTCGCATGGCTTCCTTTGCAGGAACTCAACAAAAATGCATGGCCTGTGACAAGACTGTGTATCTTGTCGATAAATTGGCCGCTGATAACAGGATTTACCATAAGTCCTGTTTTAGATGCCACCATTGCAAGGGTACTCTTAAGGTGACACCATTTTTGCTATCTGCTAGCTTATGCACTTGTTTTTTTGCTTTTCCTTCTCTTCAGGATCGCTTGGCATGTCTATGTAAGACCATATGAACTATTACTCTCTCGAAGAATTATGAGCTCATGATTGAGACTCGGGTGAATAATTAGAGATTTAATGTATATCCAGTCATCTTCTTTCACTGAAGATCCTTCAAATTCATATTATACCTTAGATTCACCTTACTCTTGTTTAGACAGTTCTGTTGAGTTTAACTAGTAGCTACTTCCCTACTCCTAAGATCACCCTGAATTTATTTGAGTCCTTGGATTGTTTTGAGCTTTTAAACGCTCATTCATCTTTTTCTTCCTAATATCTTTTCCATTTCTTATCTTGATGATAGAAAAGGAAGATAAGATATATTGTAGAATGACATTATTAAGCAGTTTACCATGAAGGGTCACGTCAGGATGAGTCTAGCCTGACATATTTGTTTCTTTGATCTATATATTTGAATCATCTGTTTCTTAATAGGAGTATAAATACGTAGTTTTTATTTGTGTACCTAACTTCTCAAATTTTTGGCATACTTCTTTTCATCATCTTTGCAGCTAAGCAACTTCTGCTCCTTTGATGGGGTTCTGTACTGCAGACCTCATTATGACCAACTGTTTAAGAGAACAGGCAGCTTGGACAAGAGTTTTGAGGGTAAAACATTACCATCTATTGAAACTTAACATACCCTTTATTCTACTTAAACTTGTCTGTTGAACTCAATTTTGCAGGAACACCAAAAATAGCCAAACCAGAAAAACCAGAAAACGAGGTAATCTACTAATTATCTCAGTTATTGCGTTTTATGCGATTTGATTTTCCTGATATTTGTTGCCTATGATCATTTACTAATTTCTGCTTTAAATCTGAACGGCATTGTATCCCACAGAATGCTATCAAAGTCTCAAATAAGTTTGCAGGCACCAGAGACAAATGTAAAGGGTGTACCGAGACCGTGTATCCCACAGAGAAGGTAACTGAGATTAAATTTTCACCAAGAACTCTAAACAATTTAAGTATTTTAAACATTGAATTAAATCGTAAGACACATTTTTAGTAATCAAAATGCTTGTTCTAAGTGATACATTCCAATTCTCTTCAAATTTTTTTGCCAACATAGTTCCCTCATTTTCTGGTACAAAAGCAAAAACTTCTTGTTGATGTCCCAGTCTTATATGTCAGAGCATTAAGTTAACTAGTGTGCAGAAACATCAGCATATAATTAGAGCCAACAGATAAATTCTGATGAAAACTGACATTTCATTCATTTTATAGGTATCTGTTAATGGAACTTCATACCACAGGGGGTGTTTTAAGTGCACCCATGGAGGTTGCACCATTAGCCCATCCAACTACATTGCACATGAGGGGAAACTATACTGCAAGCACCACCACATCCAACTATTCAAGGAAAAAGGAAACTATAGTCAGCTTGAGAATGAACGTGAGAAAAACTCCGTCACAGGGACGATCTCTACTGTGGAAATTGCTACTGAATCATAACCAATACAAGACACTTCCCATTATCTGTGTTCTTCATTACTGTCTTTTCCAACCTTCAAGGCATTGCAATGTTACAAATGATTCTCCTGTCCTTTACAAGCCAAATGATGTCTTTTCTTTCTAGTTAACTCAGTGTATATGTTGATGGGTGTCTTGTGTGTGTAATTCTGGGGGCTACGAAGTATCACTGGATTTTGCTTCTTGTGAGGTTTGGGGTGAGAGCTACGCTACTTCCAAGTGTGTACAGTTTGTTCCCTGCGTTTTGGCTTTAAGTGGACGAAGGCAATAGTGCATCAACAATTTACAGAAATAAGATCTTTGTTTTGCGGTTCACTTTTTAATCGGGCAAGGGTGTGAATAGAATTTGCTAATAATTTAAGGACCAAAAGAAGCAATGCCTTTAACGAAGAGAAGTTTTGGATCAGAGGGTTATCTTTCTAAGTTTGACTCAACCAGCCTTGCTAGTATGAAATGAATCCAACATTGTGTAAATTCAAAGAGAAAAACCGACATTGTGAAAGAAAATAACTCACCTTATGACAGAGTTTAGGTATATGAAATGTTGCCTTCTTTCTGGTTACATAATTACATTAGAAAATGAAGCAGAAAGGTATTATTTGTTTGTCTACTTGAAGCAAAATCAATTTCTCCTCATTCAACCAGGTGGAATATTTTACAATACTAAGAAATTTGAACTCCATGTTGAGGCAGCTATCATTCAATGTGTACCTCAACTCCCCCCATAAACATGTAATGAAACATCCTCAAGAAATGCATACTTAAAAACAACTTTTTAATGGAACTCCTCATTATTTATGACACGTGTTTACGGCTTCCCTGGAAATCACAGAATTCCTTAGCAGTCCATCACACCAGAATTCACTCCAAACACAAGTGTCACTTTAGATTTAACTGTTTTACAGATATGGTTCTGAACTAGGCGTTGTAACTATACAATATAATTAAAAAGTCGGGAAAGAGATGCTTTGGCCGGTTAAAGCTGATGTTAAAACAGTTAATTCCATTTCCATGTATATACACCAGAAAGTTTGCTTCATGAACCATGAATCTGCACTCAGCTGTGTCCAAAATTTCATACTCTCTTTCCCAGGCTGCAACAGTTTCAAACTCTAAGCTCCTTGGAGAAAATTAGCTATATCCAATTAGCTACCATTGTGCCATTTGAAGTAGTGATGCATGTGGGGGTACTCGGCATTGACATCAGAGCTAAGGCCAAAAGCAGAGCCGGACTTAATCAGCTTCCATTTGGTTGGTAACCCTTTTTGTTGTCTCACCTTTCAGTATCTGAGCAGCAAGGATCAGAAGCTCTACCATCTCAAATCCTGCGGCACAAACAAAATCTATCTTATTGCTGCCGGTGTCCCCACATTCGTCATCTGGCTCACTGCACACACTTGGACCAATTGATTCACCTTCTGTATCAGCAGACCAACTTATAGGCAAGGAGCTCCCAAGGGCAGTCTTCACAAGTTTAGCCTCGGAAACGATATTATCAAGAGCTTCCGATATGCCTAAAAAGTTATCGACGCAAGGAATTGATTCTTTCACCTATAAAGGACATTGAGACAGCAGTAAGAAAGCTTGTGTGACATCAATTAGAAACCTTTATTCATTATGGTTTACTTCTGCCCTAATTACTACTGAACTCAACCTTGAAAAAGCTACTGCTGCCATGTAGGAAAACAGCACACCCTTGACACATACTACCTATCAAATTACCTTTACAATTGCAAGACGGAGTCTATGGATTGAAGAAGTCAGATGCTCCATGCTTTCCATGCCTTCTTTGAGGGTAGCATTTTCAATCTTCATTCTGTTAAAATAAAAACGTTCAATTTATTCAGGTGGACCAGGGATCATTTAAAAACACTTTCCAATAAAAATTGCATCAACTGCTGTGAAGGGACAACAAATTAAAACAGAATATTTGCAGATGCAACTTCTTAAAAACTTCAATTTTGAATCAGAAAATATCATTGGATGCATAAACACAGTCAGACTAAAGCCATAAGCTTCAACTTTACTAACCTGGCAAAATCCATATTGTTAGATCGTACACTATTGAAATTCCCTTCACCATTTTGATGTGTTCCAGTTTCATTTCCACTTAAATCTAAAGCACCAATCCACCGTGTCAAAGATGTCTTCTTCAGCAGATTCCTCAATGGTCCATCTCTTTCATTAATCAAAAATCTTTTTCTAATGCCCAAGAATGCATTTCCTTGTTTTATCTCTGGTTCTATTCTCCTGTACAAATCATGTAACCATCCCGTTAGTAGTTCAATTCAAGGAAATAGAATCATGAATGCCGTTTCAAGCGAATAGGCTCTCACTAGTCTTTAGCTTTGGTAGCAGTTTTTAACCAAAAGTCTTATAATGCAATCTTAAGCACAATGGACAGGGACCTTCCAACACATTTTTCCTGTCTCTTTTAGTAAATAGCAACATTCTTTACATGACAATAGGTGTACAGATGATAATCAATAACTTGGCATTGGACATGCTTTCAATAGTAAGAATTTTGGCACAATTCAATCAAGAGATCCAATTTTTACTGAAGGAATTACCAAAAGAGAAAAAGATGTTATAAAACAACTTGACTTCAACATAAATGTACCAAATGTTATTAATCAAGAGAAGAGAAAAGTCTAAGAATCATACTCTTGAACTAATAGCTGATACTCCTGCTTCAACTGTGCCAACTCCATGAGTGCTTTGACCTTCTCATTTGTAACCTAACCAACAACCAGACAATCAAAAGCATCAACAAATGCAACTGCAAAGCTCATTACCCATTATACCAAAAACAAAAATTTGAACCTCCATTGGGTTCAAGTTTAAAGGCATAGGAAAATACTTGTAGCAAGTTTCTCTGAAGCTCCTCTACTTTTTTCTGGAGCGCTGCATTCACATTTCTTTCCAGTAGATGCCTTTCTTCCTGCTGTGATAGAAGCAACAGTGCTGCCACCTGGAAAAGAACAGGCACTTGAGTGCAGAAAAGCAGGCTTATCCCAAAACAGTTGCAGAAATAATGACCTAAGGGCAACCATACAAGAAGGAGATCGTGTACAACTGTTAGGAATGAGAGAGGAGATTGAACCTTCTCTTGCAATGCCTGTGCAAGGACTTCAGATTTGTTGCCTTCTACACAGACTGCAGTATCTGGAGATTTATGGTCATCTCTCTGCAAATTAAAAGCGTGTAAAGTTATAGATGAACTGACTACACAGCAAGCTTCAGAAAGGTACAAATTATTCTCTCCACTACAATTACTTTCTTTGCATAAGATCAAAATGTACAATGGGAACTTCACTCTAGCAACTCATAACAAAGGTTAAAGAACGTGAACCACCATATACTTAATGTATCCATATTTAATAACTCAAAATTGTTAACATACTATACATGTGTGTGTTAAATCCATTGGGCTGGATCACTATGAAAAACAATTTGGCAGATATGATGAGCTATCTGATGCCTGGAACATCACATAACTAATAGTCCCTGATGAAAGAACAAAAGTTCCAACTGTAACAAGATATGGTGGAACTTCGTAAATTCAAAGCTTTGCCACCTTCTGACAACTCTGAGTTCGAAGAACCTTAAGTGTAAAATTCCAAGGAAAATAGGTATACAATGAAACATCTATGATGGAATTTCATTTGCTATTCT
>JAOTAY010000190.1:36963069-36979080 GCA_025629805.1 Erythroxylum baracoense | reverse complement strand
CATATGTACATGATCTAAGCCAGATATGTCATCAATTGTTGAGCTGCCATCAAACATGGAAACAAACAGATAACATTAGAGCTATTACTTTCTCATGGACCAATCATATCTAGCTCAGGTAAAACATAGATTTCTTTTTATAAAATGGTATTGTATCAGCAATGCTACTCATCAGAAATTTGAATCAACATAACTAGCTTTGCCATCATCAATTTATGGTCCTTGTTGGCAGCATCAAAAACACAATATAGGAATTGCAAACCACTGACTTTTGGGGGAAGCAAATGGTAACCAATTTGATCAGATTTAAAGATCAGTAATATGTAGTCATCAGGGAGATGCGATAACTTATCATAAGAAAGAGCAAAGAGAGGAAACAGATCACAGGGCTAAACCTTAGATAGCAAGGCAGGGACTGCATCCGCATTTATATGCACAACTTGACAAACATTGTCATCTGTGTTTAAAATTTGATGAGAAAGCTGCAAATTTTGTTCTCTGCTAGCATTAAGCTGTCTGATCTTTTCCTGTACCACATTAATCATCCATTCAATCTGAGATCTACCCTCACCAAGTAAATTCAAGATTTCAACTCTCTTCTGTGAATGGAAATCGCGTAATCGTGCTATACTATTCATCATCAGTTTGTCTAACTGAATCTGTAAGCAAGTGGTAACACCAAATATTAGCGGAGATATCCCATAAACATCTAAAAGTTACCAATCCCAAAGAAATGACTATACCCACTTGTTTCTTTTCCAGTTCACGAACTCTCCTCTTTAAATGGTTTTCAATTTCCAGTCCCTGTAAGCCACAGCCAGATCCACATTTTAGATGACACAACAGAAACCCACAAAACTGCTGAAAATGAGAGTTAAGTCTGTACCACCCGTTGTTTGCTCCGAAGGTTATCCAAGGAGTTCCTCATAGTTTCCAGCTCTTCTTCTAATGCACTCTGTCTGATGAGAAGTTATTCAAGGAGAAATAAAGGATGCAGAATCTATAACTTCATGACAACAGTCTTAGAAGCTAAAAGTGATAAAACATATTAAGCCTGTTATTAGATCCATTGAAGTAACAAGGACTTTCCAAGATTAATGGAGGAAAAAGATCAATTTTGCATCATTTCCATACCCATTCTACAACAGCATACAAAGTATGAAGGCCTATAGTCTAAATGCAACTCCACATTTACTGGTGCATAGGAGATAGGGCCCAGCTAGACACTTGGAAAAATAACCTTTTGCACAAAGTTTTTATAACAGTGGAAAAAAAACATAATATGGAACGTGCAATTATATTTAACTGATTACATAAAGGAACAAGAAAAAGACAAGTAAAACTTACTATATACTTAGAGGTGGAAGTATCATTATAACTCCACATCTCGATTGAGTCATGCAACAGAGATGCACATTTATCATCCCAAGTTATATCATCATATTCCTCAAGGGAATGCTGTCTGATATTATAGAACTTGTTGACAACCTGTCACCAGACAACAAACATTTTAACCAAAAAGAAAACATGTATACTAACTAGATGATGGATCCTAAAGATATCTAAAAGAACTTAAGAGTCATGAAAAACATTTTATAACTAGGGGGATAGCAGTCAATCAACAGTGAAAAAGGATAACATTAACCTGATTGGTACAGAAGAATACTAACACAAGAGGAGGTGGCAATGGGCCGGGCCGGGCCAAGCCTTAGAACTGGCAGCTAGAGCCCAACCCAAGCCTAAGTAGGTCACCTAAAACAATATCATTTTGGGAAATTTACCAAAAACAACATTGTGTTGGGCTCGCAGTCGGGCTTTTCAGGCATCAGGCTGGCCCCTCAGGCTCGAGTCCTACTCGAAGCCTGGTCAAACCAAGCTCAGCCTGTTGGTCCAAGAGCCCAACTGCCATACCTAAACACAGGCATTGAAAACAGTTAATCTGTCTCTGAATAAAAAAATGAACCCATCTGCATATCCGTTTTCAATAGAACAGTCAAGTATGTTATAATTTTCTGTCTCCTATTCTTTCTGTTCTGTTTGCGCTTCGAGTTTTGGAGGATTCCCAAGCCAAATGTTTTCAGGTATGATATCTTTACCACACATGACAAATAATAGCAAAGAAAATTCAGGAAAGGAGAAAAAAACAATAACCTTCTTTAAAGTGTCATTCTGCTCTTCTAACTTTGCCTGAGAAATCTGCAATTCATCCCTAAATCTCTTGTGTTCAAGGCATTCTGTCATGAGCTCTTCTAACCTGTATAATCAATAATCAAAGATGCAAAGTGCAAAATCTTTATCAAAATTTTCCGGTTCACACAGGCAAATTATCATTGGTAACTGCTACATGATCTTTAACTTTTGCAGCATGCCACACTATATTGACAGACAAGTCATAATGTATGGGAAGTACCTATTCTGAATTTCACTGAACTTCTGCGACATGAACTCCTCCTTCTCTTTTGCCTTTTCAGCCTGTCACAGTATTTGAGATTTTTAAAACTTAAACTAAAATTGCATGGCACAGACCACTAAGAAATCTTGAAGATAGAGAAAATGAAGCCAATCAATTAACATTACAGATGAATGAAGGAATTACAACCTCCATTATTGATTGATCACGTTCAGCAAAAGCAGCTGCTACACAGCTCTGGAAAAATTTAACTTGCTTCTCTGCCTCCATATTCTGACATAAACAACACACCAGTTGGGACCAACCATGACAGAAACTCCAGTGCCTTGGCAAAAAATCTCAACAAACCATAAATCATTTGAGGAAGAAAAATAAGAGTGGAAGTTAAAATGTCTCAAAGACATGTTAACTGTAGCTTGTAGAAGCAACTAATTTTATCGTTGTTCTCAATTGCAAGCAAATCAAGTCTTGCTTTTTCTATAAACTACTGAGATGTCTTTACGTTATGGTCACTTGACTGTCAGAAAACTAACATCTCATCCAAGAGACAAGTCGGCTACTCCATGACATCAATACAGGAAATGAAAATACAACAGGTCTAGAATTACTTTGGAATCACAACTTCTAGTATAAAGAAATGCAAGCTCCACATCTACAGACAATAATTTATTATCTGATTATATCTGACCAAGTCAATACTCCACCAGTTTGCTCCTCACCGTTATAGTTTTTGGTTTACCTTAGGTGAATTTTGATCAAGTTGGATAATCATAATTGCCAGAAAAGAGAAAATACATGCTTGTCCAAGAGTTAATACAGAGAGAGTAAGACCTTTTCCACCTCTGCGCGGTGTAGATCTGACAGTTGGCTCTGAAGCAGCAAAATAAATATATAAGAATAATCAGCTAGCTTAAGTGGCAACAATTAATTTCAAATTCTTACTTTGATATGATAAGCCTCTGAAAGTTCCTCCTGAAGATTAGCGTTATCTCTTGTACATGCTGCTAACTTCTTTTTCAAGTTCTCAATCTCCTGCTCCAAACCAGCTGTCCTAAGAGGGCATTAATTTTAATACAACCCCCATTCCCTCAATGAAAGAAAACTGCACAAGATAGAACCTCTTTTCTCTCCTCTGCAACTTCAGACTCCCACATGAACAAAA
This sequence comes from Erythroxylum baracoense, assembly GCA_025629805.1. Taxonomy (NCBI): domain Eukaryota; kingdom Viridiplantae; phylum Streptophyta; class Magnoliopsida; order Malpighiales; family Erythroxylaceae; genus Erythroxylum; species Erythroxylum baracoense. The sequence continues at coordinate 36,975,508 of JAOTAY010000190.1, read as the reverse complement.
AAATAAAGGGACAAAGGACCAAAGTACCAAGTCTCTATTTCTTTTCATTCTTTGGGCAGGGGAGGAAGGCTTGAAGGGAGACAAAGATGTTGCAGGCAGAAAGAAAAGGATAATTTTATACCTCTGGAAATGCATTCGGGTAGCCACAACAAGATAACTAGGTCCAGCTTGCTGAATGCACAATTGTTCTATATCTTTGCGCAATTCATCACGCTCTGTAAAACACCATATTTTAATCACATGCTTCCCTCAAAACCAAGCAATTTAATTAAATCACTTCTCATACATAAAGTTGATTTAATGCTAAAATTGACCAACAAGTATGTGACTAGCACCTAAGGTTTTGCGCGTAGAAAATATTGAGTTTCAGGATAAACTGATAATGAGAAAATGGCCAATCTAGAAACCATAACCACTTCATTTCAACTATGGTGGCAATGCTTATGCATGCATAACTAATGTGAAATTATCAGACACCTCCTAACCCTAGGAAAACGTTTATGGTTTCAATGTGAAGAAGAGTTACCATGCTCCAATTGCTGCATACGAGCCATCAATGACTCCTTATCATCTAAATTTGCATCCATGCCTGTAGGAGGGAGAGAAAAAGAGAAAGGGTAGGCATCAACAAACCCAACCAAGCAAACAATTTGCCCAATAACAAATAATAAATGAACCTCAATCTCCACTGAAGGACATTAGGACTCATAAGAAACGATCAAAGCATTTTTCAAACTAAAAATACTGAATTAAATAGAAGAGTGTTTTGAAAAACACATCTTGAGAAGACATTCAACCAAATTGTCAAAGAACAAAATGACATTAGGACTCATAAGAAACCAACAAAACATTTTTCAAACTAAAAATACTGAATTAAATAGAAGAGTGTTTTGAAAAACACATCTTTAGAAGATATCCAACCAAATAGTCAAAGAAAAAAAATTAAGACAGTAAATTACACATAAAGGTTTTATTTTTAACGTGAAAGCTGAATGTTCAGCCTCAATTCCAACATTTTTCAACACTAAAAAACTATATTAAAAAAAATTCTCCCAAAAATTCGTCACATTCTGAGTTACTTATTCAGACCAAATATCATTCAATGATATGTTTTCCAAAACAAGCAAAAACAAAACCCAAAAAGCCAAGAAAAAAAAAAGAAATCATGATATTGAATGTATTAGACAAATAAAACGGAAAAAGCAGAAAGTAACGTCTTTTATCAAGAGGGTATCGAATTTTCGTTCAATATGTGCACAAAAGAGAGCGCGAGAGAGAGAAAGAGTCAAGAGAATACCTTAAAGTTGAAGTTAGATACAGAAGAAGTCAAGAATTCTAAACTTACAAACAAAAACCACAAAATATAGAAATAGAAACTTGTTGATGAGAGGGAGAGACAAGAGAACCAAATTCCCTCCCCCTCTCTTCCCTTTCGTTGTGTTTCTAAGGTTTTAGCAGAAACCTGAGATGTTCTTCTCTTCCTTGTCCAACTTAACAATTATGTAGCAGATCGTCTTAAGGGATCTAATCATTTGGGCTTTTATCCCATATCCGATGATCTTATGTCATATCATTGTGGTTAAGATATAGTTTAGAGACAACTCGAAAAGGACGAACGAGATCACTATACGAAACAAAAACGACCAGATCCTTTGAAGTTTTAATTACTTTTTTTAAAAGGTCTAAATTCTTCTATAAATTTTTATTTTTATAGTTTTACTTATTACTTTAAATATTTTTAAATATAAGATTTTATGAAATAATGACTAGTTTGTCAAATTATAAAAATTAAATTATACAATATTTTTAAAGTTAAAATTTCCAAAACTTAATAGTAAAAGAGGTTTTTACAATTAAAATTAACAAAAATTAAATTGAAATTTTATAATTTAAATTATAAAAATAAATTGACTAAAATTATAGAGGAAATCGTCATTCTTTTACTATTAGTTTTAATCTATATACTTTCTTTTACTTTTAGTTTTAATCTATATACTTTCTTTTAGTTACATGGTAAAATAATATGATCAAAGAAATTTTATTAAATTTACAACAAACACAATTTTAATAAAATGATTTTTCTCCCTTTTTCTAGTTTAATATTTTGTTACTTTTTCTATTAATTTTATAAGAAAAAGCTCTTTCTGTATTCTCTCCTTTTTTTTCCTATTTTTTGTTGTACATCCTTTTTTTCTATGTTTTATTTATGCGCTTTTCATTGATTATGGTAACTTTTGGTACGCTTCTTCTTTTATCATATCTATGTCTGTTATACTGGAAACAACTTCCTTATTAAGAATAAGGTTGCATATTATTAAATTTTTTCAAATTTTGTGCTTTAACAAAACTTTTAATGAGTGTTGTTATTGTTGTTGTTGTTGTTGTTATGGTAGTTTTGTTATGTCTATTCTAATTCTCTCGTCATTATTGATCCTTTGAAGGAGCCCCTCAATTTGGTTCCTCTTCTATCCATATGATTAAACCTTATATTACTTGGTTTAAGATAATGGTTATACCCAAATTACTAATGTTAATGCTATCTTCTAATAGAGACCTAAATTATTGAGTCCTCTAAAAAAAATTAAAAAATATATATATATAAAGGCGCTTCTCAACTGCATTTTAGGAGAACATAAAGGATGATCTTTTCTTCTTTGGATTCTAAACCTAAGCTCATTGGTAGGATAATAACTCTTCCAATTTCCCTAACTTGCCTTTAAAAAAAGATATAGCTCCGTCATCTTCGTCTATACCTTTAGTATTCTTGTTTGATAACCAGAAAAAAAAATCATAATGACAAAATAGAAACAGAAATCAAAAGTGGGAATATGAAATTATTAATTATGCATGTTTGGCATGGAAATAAACAAAATTAATAGTTATGCTAATATTTTTTATTAACTATTAAAAATAATATTGAGAAAATTTTTTACGCTTATTTAGTTATTATATAATTTATTTTGTTAAATAATTAATTAAAATATTTTTTATTTCATAAATAATTAATCAAAAATTTACAAAATTTTTTATTTTAAATAATTATTAATAATTTTTATGATAAGAATAATAATATCATTGAAACAAAACAAAATAATAATTAAAGAAATTATCATAAAATATTGAAATGTGTGATTTTAACGATAATATTACGATAAGAATCAAACAATATCTTGATAATATTTTAATAATATCTCTTATCTCTTATTTTTAATATTTAATTCCAAATTATAACCAGAACTCTCGTAAAAATAAAAGTGTTTTGTCGTCTCAAATTTCACCTCTTTATTACTGGTTACTATAAGCTTGCCAACTTGTCTTTCCCTCCAAGAGCGACTTTGATTGATGATGTTATAGCTTTTTATAGCTCTTTCTGTCAAGATGCTTTAAAAAGCTTCTTTTGATCTTTTGATTCTTTACTTATTAAAGTATTAAAGAACCAGTAAGTAAGGAAGGAGGAAATCACATTCTTCCTCATCTTTAATCTTTTCGTGTTAATTGCTACCTAGAACACTAGGGGGCTTAATAATCCCAACAAATTGTTAGTCGATAGAGTCTTCCTCTTCATCCAAAGCTCTGTTGTTTCTTTTGGAATCCAAAATAAAAGTACCCCTATCGTAAAGTTGTTACTTCTAAAACAACAGACAATGACGTTCCACCAACTCAGCTTCAGCGATAGGATTACTGCTTCCTAGGATCCCTCTCGTTGCAGCATTAAGCTTCTTTCTCTTTCTTAGGGGTGATTATTAGAATTGCATTAACAATCTCTTTGTCTAACCTAAAAGTTTTTGACCAAATGGACTAGTTTTCATCTCTAAGGCTTTAACAACTTTTCATTTCTCGTATACATTCTTCAACTATATAAATGCTTGCATCTTTACTGCCTCCTTTCTATCTTTTGTTAAAGGAGGAACCTTCTCGAGGTATCATGCACGGATACCCTTTAAGCTCCTAACCCAACTATTTGTTGGAGGATAAAATTATACGAGTAGATAATAATTCATATCTCATTACAAACAAAACTACCTGGAGTAATCTTAAAATGCCAATTACGTTAGTTCTTTGATACAACCTTGTTTGTTCCCTAACCACTTCTTAAAATATAAGCTTTATCCTTTAGCTCGCTTGTAACTAGTAACTCAAATTCAAGATGAAGTCTCTTTCTTGAACCTCACATAACTAGAAATTGTTTAGAACCCATAACGATCTTTAACCACATATATTAATTATCACTTTCTTGTGTCTTTAAAGGACGAATTGTTTTATGAAGGAGGCTCCCCTATAGTTTAAGTAACTTTTGAAAAGTTCAAAAATTTTTTAAAATCTTTATAATTTTTTAAAAAATTGTCTCTTAAACTTCTATTAAAAAAATAACATCAAAATATACGTTACGTAAATATGTTACGTGCACCAATTAAATGTTATTTATCTGTTATAGGATTGTTGTAATTCTTTAACCTTCCTTTTGGTGAAAGAATAATATCTTTCTTTTGGATCGTGCTGGAAATAGAAGAGTGTATGGGAAAGTATCAAGAGTTTAGGTGACTGTTTTCTTGATTGAGGATACAAGTTGCTTCATGCTTTTGCAAGATTTATGAAAGAGACATGACAACCACCAATTAACATGAGAGTTTAGCTTGGATTGGACTTCTAAAATCTTCAACGAAAATATTGGATTAAGATGTCTGATAGTATACCTATCGAGTAATCCTACTATTAAGATTTAACTATCATGGCTAGTTAACTAATTATCGTCTCCCTTATTCAAATCATTTTCAAAAAACAAGATCTTGATCTTTCATAAATATGTTATTCATGCCCATTTAGTGTTTAATCTCAGTGGCAGGTGTTGGTGGGGAGTTCTTCCCCTAATTAATGTTGATAAAATTTGATCTTGTTGATTCTCCACTTGTATTGACAAAAACGGAAATCCAAAAAAGAAAGGGTAAGAGCATCTGGTTATACGTCCTAAAAGGATCAAAATAATATAAATTTTGAAGATTATAATTTGAGAACGAATGCCCCAAAATGGACATGAAATCAAAAAAAATGAAATGACAAGATAAGTTGTGTATATTAATGGAGAAAATGAAATAAGTATGAGGAAAAACAAAATAGGAATTCTCTACAATGACATTGTAAATCAATTGAAAGAGATTTAGCGCCCTAACCAGAAGAGTATGCTCAAAATACAAATACAATCTAGCATACATCTCAGCTGAAGGTCAACTGCTATTGATTTCTTTCTACATTCTAGCTACTCCTCCTTTGCAGCATTTTGGTAAACCCTATGCAAGAACAACATGAAAGCTACAAAAAATTCCATTGTGTCTACAAAAACTGCCTATGTAATCTACTAATACCCATGATCCACCACTAAAATGAGGAGAACATACATCTCCATAAAGGGGCCTATCTATATTTACAAGAAGCATGCAATAATCAGCAAGTCTTTCAATGATGATCATGCCATTCCAGTGCACCTTATTGATCATTTATGTAATTTAATCAGGACCGAACCATCTGCACATAATTTCAGAGGAAGCTATCACGCTTAATGTCTATTCATGGAAAATTAAAAGTAAAGAAGACCACAAGCAAAAGAGCTCATCACAATTATCAGTCATAACAAATCCCATTCAAGAGTACGCAGTCCAGGTCAACTTCACTGATCTCTAGTTTAAGATTAATTCAATTATGACCAACTACTGACTCCTGCATAGTGCATATGACATTTATGCACCCAAATGTGGACGTTTTCCAATGAGAAAAATATAAAAGGGATGTCGTTTGAATTCTATACAAGAAATGAGATGGATTTTTTTCTTGGTATGAATTCAACAGCGATTATGATAACTAGTTATGCTTTCTATTTCTAGCATTTTAATCCACTGGTTTCTCAATTAGCTGCAGAAACACTAATCATCAGTGCAAAAAAGGGTAATGACATTTACCATCTTGGGTGTGGTCTTTGCTTTTAATGTCTTTAAAGCTGCATCTGCAAATGCTTGTGCTGCTTCTGCATCAGCCTCAGCTGCTTCTGCCTCTCTGGCTGCCTCTTCAGCTTCTGCTATGGCAGCTTCTGCCTCAGCAACGGCTCGAGCAGCAGCAGCAGCAGCCTCTTGTGCTGTCATGCTCCTCATCCTGGCTAGCTCAAAATCAATCTGCGACTTTGTCAGCATACTGAACTCATCCCTCTCAACTTTAGGAGAAATCCTGTGTCTTCCATCCAACAATGACATGGAAGTACTTCTGCTATCAAAAAATGTTGAAGAAGGTGCAATCCTGTACCTACGTTTAACCTACAGCAGAAAGACATGAACTGGAGTTAATAACAATCTAACTGCGACTAACTAGTGTAGAAATTCACACATAAAAATAAAATTTAAACATAAAGAGGCAGTAAAATCTGGACTGAAGCATACTTTATTGCATAAAACTAAATTCTGATGCTGACAGGCTCAGGTACACATGAAGACATGACTGCAAGTTTCTATCAACTCCTAACAAGTCAAATTATGTATCAACCACTTCAATCAACCTAGCTAAACACATTTTTCTCCATCCCTAATGACTCATTCAGGGACGAAAGGAGGATATCCACCATTTTGGACCATAAAACTATGTGCTTCTGACTTTCAGCCAGGTGAAAATATTGCATATGGACAACTATGGAGAACATAATTACCTTTATCAGTTTCCCGTTTGCAGTCAGATACTTCAATTTTGCAGACAATATCCTCTTAAAATCTTGTGGTGGCCAATATTGCTCCTACAGAATTAACCAGAACAGTAGGTCAAAGTCAAAGATTCACCTATGTCAAAGAAACACCTGGCAGAAGATGCCATAAATAAAATAAACAGTGGCAGAACAATTGCTTTCCTTAAAAAATGCACAAAGCTCCTGATATGCCATGGGATTATAGTGCGCCATAACTTGGTAAACTATTGGGATCTTTAACTATACAACCATTGAGTAAGACAAGGGAAAAGTGATTTCTGAGTGATGTCATCCTTAATTACTTCTAACACAAAAGAAATCTTTGGGCTACATCCAACTAGAAAGCCTCCTGAGGATGATCTATATCGTTTGGCTTTAGACAAGGAAAGCATTGAACACTTTCTGGGAATCCTCTGTTATTGTACACTACTGTCTGACCACCAAGAACCCATTCTTGATCACATCAAACCGTAAAACTAATGAAAATTTCCAAAAATATGATGCTATTGAAACTTCAAAATAGTACCTTCTTACAACTGGCCCTTCAAATCATCATCAGAAGTTAGGCCTCAGCGGCTATTGATAAACCAATACAGTTTAAAATTATGCTCTTTGATTCTTTAATCTTTTACATTGTAGTGAGGGTGTAGACAGTTCATTACACATTGGAATATTATCAATCACAACAAGCATCTAAGAGATATGTATTACATGTTGAACTTTGCGAGCATTAAGAAATTGCAAGCAATAGAATACCTCTATGTAAGAAGCAATTGTTGTTTTATTTGAACCACCAGGCTCCTTCAAGGCAGTTATAGCCTCCATAATGAGATGTTCCAGCCTATAACAATGAAAAGGGGAAAATAGTAATTGTTAGAAGGAAAAGGAAGAATATATGTTACTGATTAAGCAGCATAACCCACTGCCACCTGCAACTATAAACAGAAAAAATGAATGGTTAATATTAACAAGAAGAGTCGAGTCTAATTCTCACAAGGCATCTACTTATTCACCCATAAAGTAGCAAATAGCAAAGCTAAAAAAAATGGAGAACTAATGGCTACAAATGAAATCAAGAGGATGAAAAGTTCTCTGCTACACCCAGCCACTGTCCTCTTACCACACAAAAGGACTTGTAACCAACCTATTTTATATCAACATTGTGTCAAAATTTTATGAAAATATTACAATACCATTTCTCTCGCAATTAACAAAGTATGTCTACATTGAGAATTAACATATTATCAATCTTGCAGAAGGAAGTTGGGCAGGGCTGTCATCCATAACAGATAATTGTAATTGAGAAGCATACCATCAAAACCTTCATTAGTTTAAACAAGATTCAAAAATTTTATTAAGTTGACTTAGTAACTATAAAATCCAAGATGTTAAGTTAATCTGGTCCTTGAAACTTGTGTCATATTAAGCCTCATTGCTTAAGACATCTTCCAACATGTACAGTGTAATGAGTTTTCCGTTTTTCAGATTTTGTTTTAAGTCACCATGGATTGTGTTTTCAGTCTAGTGAGAAGTTCTTTCAAAGGTAGATCATATAGTAGAGACTGACACCTGAGCTATACATGCAGGCACAAATCACACTATAGCTGAAAACTATTGATGTGGGCAACAGTTGCATGACATATGACAAGGTGGAAATGGGCAAGAATTATGAAACAAATATACAAGAAACATCAAGTACTTAATCACAAGCAATATAGCCAACCTTACTGTAGATTTCTTTGTACCAGAAACTGGCATTTTATTGTTGGAAACCGCAAGAGGATTTGCATCCACAACATCTTCATCACTTTGAACAGTAGTGGGAGCCAAAGGGTTCTCATCACCTTTAACAACATGGGGCATCCTTTTAACAGCTAACTTAGACTTATCTCGTGAACCAAACCCATTTGTCATTACACTCATATTTCTCCATTTGTCCTATAATGAAAGAGTAAAACAGAAAATTTTGTCATACAGAGTTGTATAATTCTGTGATCCATGCAACAATTTCATTTTCTCCATCATATGCTTAGCTGGTCTAATTAGCATCCACCTACGAAGAATGTAAAATAGCCAATTCATCTATCCTCAAGAAATAGGCAACAGAAGATGCAAAAGTTTTACCTTGAGGTCCACGTTTGAACGAAGATATAAAACACCACTGAATTCAGGATCTTTGAGAATTGTGCGCCATTTCCCATGCCCGTGCTTAGTAACTCCAGCTTTTAGAGCTGCTTCTTCTTCGGCAGTCCATTTCTGCTTTGGCGCCCCCATAAAAAATAGCACAAAAGAACTCCTCAAGCCAATTCGAGCTAGACTAACTGATCAAACACACAATCAAATCCAACAAAGAAAAAAGTAAGCAACATCATTAAGACAATGAGATATGATCAACTCAAAAACTCATCACAAACATGGCTCTACACTGATACCATCAACCAAATCAAATTTAGACACTTTATCTTTACACTTGGCGTCCAAATGAAACAAAATACACGGACAGCCCACAAACGTTGGGGCACAGTGCTGCAAACACGAGCCTATGGTTTCAAATTCACTTCAAAAACACAAAACTAAAAGAACACAACCACAACAATATATGCAATTCCTCAATTATTCAATTAAAATTCGAGATTGTCAGTCAAACAATAAACTTGATGCCTCGAATGCACATTAAATAAAAAACATTGAATCCCCAAGGAAAGGTAAAACTTCTCCCCAAAAAAAAAAGAAAGAAAAAGCGGGGCTACATAAACAAGAACATGAAACCCTAACAAAACATTCGAGAATTAAGGGAGAGAGGAAGAGAATTACCAGAGAAAAGTTCGAAGAAAGCAGATGTACAGAAATTCTACGTTAGTAAAATTGAATAAAAATCGTTCCTTTATTTGATTCGTTGTTTTTGTTCATGTAATTCCGATTGCAACAACAAAGGTTCAAAAGGGGATCGATGGAGAGGCTGAAGGAGATCGTTTTAGTTTTGTGGGTATTAATATTATTAATTATTTCTAATTCTACACCAAAGCGGTGATTTATATAACACTTGTAAAGCTCTTATGGGATGCTTCTGCCAAAATCTAGGGTTTTTCAGCCATTATATAAGACTCAAGGCCATCTCATGTTTGAATAAGATAGAGATAAGTCATTTAACGTTTCCCCCGGAAAATGGATACGAACACAAATTGAATTTTATTGTGATTAATTATGTATAAATTAGTTAATGCACCCATTAAATGTATTAAAATATAATAATGTATCCTCAAATTTCTTAACAATAGAATTTTTTATAAATTGTTAATTTTTTTATCGAAAATTACCAATTTCAACATTATTTTTTACTATTTTTTTAACTTGGTTATCGAAAAGAAACAAGTTAATAATACATGTTTAATTTTACAATATTGTGATTTCTTATTTTCAAAAATTTTCAAAAACATAACAATATTACGAAAACACGAAATTATGTTTTCATCTCATGATAATCGGTTGCAAAAATAGGAAAAAACTTGTTACCAAAATGAAAACTATCTCTAACATATCTTTCTAGGATTTTTATGATCATTTTCTTTACTAATGGTGTTAAAGTTTGTGACTCAAATTCTATTTTAGTCTTGCTCGAAAAGTTCGCAATGTTACAGTTGTAGAAAAATTAAATTATAACTCACGTAGGGCCCACTTGAAATTAGGGTTTACTTTATATATTTTGTTTTACGCTAGGGGTGAGTAAGAAATATATTTTGTGAGTCACCCTAAGCCCTCTGTCATTGTATTCATCCTTTTCATAGTGAAGCTCTCTTCTTCTGCCTATAGTTTTCTCCATAATTTGAGGTTTTCACGTAAAATCTATTTGTTGTTCTTTTGCATCTATTATTTGCTATTGTGTTTTGTCTTCTCAATTTGGTATCAGGGTCAGGTTCGTTGATTGCATCGATGGCGACCATGAGTATGATATTCCATTGCTAAATTGCAACACCAGGTTCTCGTTGTGGCATGTTAAGATGCGTGATGTACTAGCACAAATGGATTTGGATGAAGCATTATTAGGGTTTGATAAGATGCTATCATCTTGGACCACAGAGGAGATACAATGTAAGGATCATAAGGCTCTATCACAGATACATCTTTACCTCTCAAATCATATTCTACAGGATGTTTTGAAAGAGAAGTATGTTGCTTCGTTATAGTTGAAACTAGAGCAATTATGTATAACAAAAAGCCTAACTCATAAATTGCACTTAAAGCAAAGGTTGTGTTCTCACTATCTGACAGAAGGCACATCCATTGATGATCACTTAGAGATTATGGAGGTAAAGTACGAGGATGAAGATTTGGCTTTAATATTGTTATGTTCGCTGTCTGCATCATATTTCACTTTTAGGGATACTATTTTATCTAGTTATGATACCCTAACCCTAGAAGAGGTATATGATGCGTTACTTTCTAAAAAGAAGATGAAACAACTTGTTTACGGATCTGAAGCTCCTGCCGAAGGTCTTGTTGTTTGAGGGAGACTACAGGAGAGAAATCCTAAGGGTGACGGAAGGGGTAGGTCAAAATCCAAGCATGGAAACAAAGTCTACAACTACTGTAAGAAGAAAGGTCACATTAAAGTTAAATGCGGGAAATTACAAAAGAAAGAAGAACCGAATTCAAAGGGAAAGTAGCCTAAAAAATCAGGTGAAGCTAATGTTGTACAAGATGCATTTAGTGATGGTGAGTAACTAGCAATTTCTGAGGGCAAGTCTAATTTTAACGAAAAATGGATTCTTGATATAGCTTTCACATTTCATATATGTCCCAATCGGGACTGGCTTTCAACATATGAAACGATGTTTAAAGGTGTTGTTGTAAATAACACTCTTTGTAAGATAGTTGGCATGGGAACAATCAGAATGTTTGATGGTGTTGTCAGAGCACTTGCAGATGTGAGACATGTCCCAGATTTGAAGTGAAATTTAATTTCTTTGAGTGCTCTGGATGCCAATAGGTATAGGTGCACCAGTGAAGGTGGAGTTCTAAAGGTTGGCAAGGGTGTTATGGTTATGATAAAAGGGAAGAAGCAGTCTGCTAGTTTATATGTCTTGCAGGGTTATATAGTTATTGGTGATGCAGATATTACTACCCAATCTATAACTGATGGTGATGTTATGAAATTATGGCATATGCAGCTTGGACATATGAGCCAAAATTGTATGGATGAGCTTAGTAAATGAGGACTACTTAACTGACAGTGTATTAGCAAATTAGAGTTTTGTGAGCATTGTATTTTTGGGAAGCAGAAGAGAGTGAGCTTTGGGAAACGCATTCACAACACAAAGAGAATAATTGATTATATAAATTCTGACCTCTAAGGACCAACCATGGTGACTTCTGCAAGGAGACGCTAATTATATATTGATAGTTATTGATGACTTTTCCAGAAAAGTATAGCTATTCTTCTTGAAGAAAAAGAGTGATGTGTTTGCGACTTTCAAAAAGTGGAAGACCATGATTGAAAAGTAGATAGGGAGACAAGTTAAGCATCTACGTACTGATAATGGTCTGGAGTTTTGTTTTGACGAGTTTAATGCCTTCTACAGTATAGAAGGAATTCTGAAGTACTTAACAATTCCTGGTACCCCACAATAGAATTGTAACACCCCACTCCCACCGGACCCGAACCCAATATCGATAGTGATATCCGAATCCGTGCCCCGCGAGGGTGGTGTGTCACATCACTTA